>JAEMOT010000132.1:30953-73656 GCA_019297695.1 Apostasia ramifera | reverse complement strand
GGCGCGGTGATCACGCGGCTGCCGGATCTGATGGAGGGAGGGTGGGTAAGGGTATAATAGTAATTTTAATATTTTTAATAATAAAAAAATAAAAAAAGGACCCAGATGATATTTTTTGAAAACCTAGGGACGCCGATGTTATAAATTTAAAATCGTGGACCTGTGTGATAATAATCCTTAAACTCAGAGACCTGAGTGAAATTACCCCTTCTTTATAATTTCCTGTCATATCCTTTTTGACCTTTCTCTTTCTCTTTTTACACGAAAAATATGTAATGATTCAATTTTTCTTAGTGGATTTTATATTTGCTTACGATATATATATATATATATATATATATATATATAAATCATCTAAACTAGCTTTCAATTAGATTATCATTTGGGCAAAATTTGAATCAAATTTTTTTACCATTTTTTTTTTCTGATGTCAACCCAGATTTGACATTTCTTTAACCTCTTTTTAACCCCACTAGCCATATTCAATCGGTTTCATTTCTTTGATTCCTGATTATTATTATAAGAACAATAACATCGCGTTCCGACAACTAGCCATCAAAAATTCTAAAATATTTGATAAAACTAATACTCGAAATTCCTAAAATTTTTGGGAGCTTATTGTGAAGGCTCCGTATCATTTTCCTTATTATAAACAAGAGGTTTAATCCCCGTCAAATATCTTTGAGAGTCGGACAATTATAACCTCGTTAACAACCAACCCAACCAGTTATTTCATTTTAAACTCAAGAAGATGAGTTTAGTTCTTAAGCAACAGGAAGTTAAATTTACAAATACCTACATCAATCTATTTCTAAAAACTTCTTTAGGTAAAGCTAACGACCGCAATGTGTTCATCAGTGGCAAATTTAAAGGCACTCGAAACAAAATAAATAATGGGAGCAAAAAGAGAAAGACAGTAGATGGTCAGAAGGCTTCTTGCCTCACCAGACTCGACCGATTCCAATTCCGGCTGGCTGAGAACGGTCCAGAGTCAGGCCAACAACCAATTTCAGATCAGACCGAATCGAAACCCGGTAGCCGGTCCAGTCTGACCGGCAACAGATTTTGGACTGCAACCAGACTAAACTAGTTTTGGAATGAATTCTAGTTCCCACGGTCCATCTAATTCAGAGAACCATAATTGGCCAGAACCGATCAAATTGGTTTCAGTTTAGACCGATCGAAACTTCCAAAGTGGGCCAGTTCTGAACCGGTATCGGTAAAAAACTTCCATTACGCAGCTCTAGGTAGTTAAGAACCAGACTAGTTCTAGTTCAAAATTGATCCAGGTCCAGTAAAATTCGGTTCCTACGAAATGAAAACCGGTCCGTCCAATTTAGAGAATCAAAATCAGCCATAACCAGCCCAGGCTGATCGGTCCCGATTTAGACGTGTTGAAACTGGACCAATTCTGGACCGGTTCAATATGAAAACTATCCATTAAGCCACTCTAGGTGGTCAAGAAATTCATTTCCACCTATTGAACTCTACTGAGGCTTAGCTTAGTATTAATGACTCAAAAATCTAATGCCACATCTGATTTCTAAGCTTCAAGCTATTATCCTGTATCTCATGAAACAATGGCCTAATGCACAGTATCGATTTTTATGCAAAAACAGTGAAGAATGAAACGAGACTGTCAGTAAATGGCATATATCGATACAATAATGCAAATAGGATGCAGGGAGGATGAAGAAAGAGGAAGATTAGATGCAGATCTACACAATGCCGACATCGAATTGTGGAAAACTATCGAGACATCTAAATCCAGAAAAGAGAACAGAGAAAAACAGTGAACAACAGAGAATAAGAAGAATACAGGACAAGGAAGATGACAAGTTTGCTAGGATTGAATAGCAGAAAATAGACAGGAAAAGAAACAAACTTCGCCCGTCTCTACGGACACATTTAGAAATTGTACCTCAACGTATCAGGTTACAACTAATGCCCGTCTCCCTCACCATAAATTTACAAAATAATCTTAGACCTCAGTAAATATTCATCCGAGAATTTCGAAATATAAACATGCATTGAAACTCAAACATATCCCTATATTTTCAACTTCAACTGTCGACAGTTGGACCCGCAGAACAATGGACTGAATAGTAAGTAGCAAACCAAGCTTCACGCTCCAGCAGAATTCTCATTGCAAGCCCTCCTCAACAGTGACATATCCTATTTAGTTACGGCCGCAACCCTCAACAGCATTGGCTATGAACTTCTACTACATGCATCTCCACTATACACAGTATACACACTGATCACTTCTTCTCCTATTCTAGATCAGATAATGTTTGCAGCTTTTTGCATCACTCCAGCAGCAGAAGCAAGGGACCAAGAAAAACATAGTAAACAAAAAATCATGGAAGTAAATGATTGTTGGAGATACATCTAGAACTTGTCATGAGTTTTATAATAAGTACCAGAGGAATTGCAATTTTGCAAACTCAACAATATCACAAAAGCTAATCAATCTGCTTACATGAAATATAATGGAACAATAGCAAGCAGACATTCACGCAATTCAGGTTAGAGTTTAAGTTTTAAGGTTTAAGATTTAGGGTTTAGGATTGCCTTCACAAAGAAATAAAAGCATTGACTGCAACTCTTCAATCTTATCCAAGCTGACGTCAAGAACAAAGCATCCTTCTAAGTTGGACTAACACAATCGACATTTCAGTCAAAGATGTGTTCAAAGAATAGGAGATAATAGTTTTGTTATAATCCTAAATTTAATCCTGCTCGATCATATGTGATCTCACTTTTTTAATCCTAACCTTCAATTCCGGTGGAACTATAATCATCTTGTGTAATCCTAAAATGTATCATGACAAAATAGTACAAATGGGTTTAGTACAGATTTAAGCAATTCTTTCACTTTAAAGGAGTATTTGGTTTAATGTTATCTAGATGTTCATATTATCTAGATGCCTAGGCTATATCTAAATTGTTGTTTGTTCAGCTTAATATCATTATATTAAAAAATAACAATAGAAAATCAATCCAATCGCATCTCCTTCCATTACAATTAGGGTGGCATCTAGATGTCACCAAAATTTGAGTGACGTCTAGATGTCATTTTAGAATGTGTTGACGTAGGATGTGGGGGTCCCAAGAAACACCAAAGAGAAAGAGAGTTCCGGGAGACGGCGGCGCGCAAAAGGGGGTAAGCCTGTTAATGAAAGCTCAAGGAGGGAACCAGTTCAGAGCATTCAGAAAAACACACAGAGATTTTAGAATGATAATATACACGTGTCATCAAAGCAAACAATTAATTTCTCCGAATAATATGATATAATATCACAATAACATTGAACCAAAGCTGGGAAAAAACTATCAAACATAAGCTAGCTTGCTACAGTATAAAGAGGAAGAGGGAGACCAAAGAAAACATGACAAGAAACTATAAGGAGTGATCTTAGTTACTTAGACTTAGATAAGAATTTGTTAATTGATAGAGTGCAATGGAAACAAAGGATTCATGTAGCTGACCCCACCTAGTGGGATTAAAGTTTGGTTGTTGTTTTATAAGCTAGCTTGCTACAATCTTGTAACCAATAAGCCTTATGTTAGAAGGGTTTTTGGTACTAGTCAGTATTCTTGGTATTAAATCATTCAAATCAAGCCCAAGCAAAAGCATTTCAGTATCAAATCATAAGGAGGAAGTGTTTTTGGCATAAACCTCAACGTCATCAAAGAGCACAAACCTCACACTTCATCACTCTGGCACATTCTACAGCTGGAATTCTGAACTCAAAATTCCCACAGCTCATTCAATCTCGATCTGCTGAGGCGAATCTTCCTTCCCACCGAACCTCGACTCCTCTCCATTCACCACATCTTTGGGGGTTAATCCAGAGGCCTCGACCGTCCTTGAGATCCAACCCTTGAGGGGGTCTTCCTGTAAGTCCAGCCTCAGGAGACCAGCGAACATCCCGCCCATGAAGGCAATCGGTTCCTGACCAGAATGAAACCATAATCAGCAAAAGCTTCTTCCTGATAAGCAAATCAAATTTTACCTTGAGGGCATCTTTGACGATGGGCTGGTCTTCAAAGGGGATGAAGAAGGATCGGACCCTGAAGCCGTTTCCTGTTCTTCTCCTCGAATAAAACCCCTGTTTTTGAGCACGCTTCCGATCTGAAGAAGCGGAGGAGAGAGGAATGATTGGAACCCTAATCTAGAAATCAAAAGAGTGAACCTTTTGAGAATGAACAGGGCATAGAGAAAGGAGAAGTTACGAGGAGAAAAAAGGAGAAGAGAAACAACATGAAGGCTCACCATAGTTGGGAATTCGCAGAGGAGAGGCATCCTTATGCGGCGGCCCTCAACGCCTGACTCTCTCAAACTGCGCTGCTCGGACTGTAACTACAAATTATGCTGGAAATTCCATAACTTCAATAGAGACTTCCATTTATGACAAACGGAGCTTCACATTTTACATATTAAAGGCTGTGTCAGGATATAACTGGCAGTTTTCTTCACGTTTTAGCAAAGATATTACCTTTAAATTTATATTTAAAATAAAAAATATTATTTATAAATATTAATTTTAAGGTGTCAACTATAAATTTTTTTTTTTTTGAAAATGACAGATGTAATTTTTTTTTTCAATTTGATCGAAATATATTAATTTAACTAGTAAAAAAGTTTTTGCATGTATACCTTCAAATTTATTTTTAATAGCATATTAAACACTTGGGATCTAAACTTTATTTTTTTCTCTGTCCTAATGCTAATATTTTTATTTTCTTCTCCTTTGCCTTAACCTCTTCTAACCCTGTCACTTTCTTTCAAAAATTTTGTAGGTTGATTTCGCGGAGAAGAGCGTCGATCTGTCCACTTTATAGGGGGCAGTAAGTCATCATATGACTATAATTCATATAGTGTGTTCTTGCGTTACACCAATTAGGAGAAATAAGTTTTGCAGTTAATGTTATATTAGAAGTTTCTTCATTGTACCAATTGGGAAAAGCAAATTTTTGAATAAAAAAGAATAAGCCAATAATATGTAAAATAAGAATAATAAATAAATATGATTCACTTTATGGTTAATACATATTTTATATTATCATTAGTAAATATGTACATAATATAATATTATATCTTTTCATGTTAGATTGTATTTTTCTATTGAGTTTACTGGACTCGCCTTTTATTATTTTTCTGGACCTCCATCTACTCATTATGACGTTGATAGCGACAAAGATAGAAGAACAAAGTTAGCTAGCTTGAGAAATTTGAGTGCGATAGATCATCTTTTTATTTTACAAACTTGTAATCTATATTATGATATCGAGTGGGAAGATTTATAAGTGATAATTAGTTGAATTAATTATTATTATTGTGATACTAAGAATAAAACTCGGCTAGCGCTTCTGACTATAGAAATCTATTTGATATTGAGCTTTCTTGAGAAAGCAATTAGAGTAGTAGAAAAATAATAATAAGTTCATATTTTTGAGATAACGTTGGAACCAAAAATGTAACATTAAGTTAGCCAGTCCATCCTATTTTCGTTGCAACATCACAAATAAGATGCTTCTCTGATATCATAAGAATTTGTATGTCATACATATGTATTGCTAGGATTGTAGTTCAATCAGTCAGAACACCGATTTGTAAGGGTGAAAGCTGAACCTTTTTGATATAATGGAACAAGCTCGATTAATTATGACTTACCTGATCAAATGAACTCAACTGAAATAAATAGAACGAACATGCTTAATCAATCAAACCTAGACTGAAACAGGCTTAGCAAATCACGATTGTGGGTGAAGTTGTCTCCATCAAATCTTCTTGGTTTTCCCTTATTATTTATGAATTCTCTTTAAGAATGTAAGATTTTGATCGACCTAAATATTGATTATGCATTTTTTTATTTTGAACCGTATTTTTACTCTTTTACTTACACCGACATAGTAAGCTTGATTATTCGTATAATAGCCGGTTAATCACAAAGTTTGTTGCAAATATTATGATTTTAACTTGTTAAGTGCTATTGGTATATACTTTTAAAAAGAATTTTTTAGTCTGTCCCATTTGAATTGTGTGATATGTGTAAATGATCAAGTTATACATGAGGTGTACAAATTTTTCAAATAGATGAACTATCAAAACTATCCCATTCTAAAAAATAAAAAATAAAAAAAAACTATCCCATTCTAATCCACTCAAATATAGCGACCCCAATGTCTCGATTAATTTCAATAAATTTGTAAATCATAATATTTAGATGTATTTATTGTTATAATTTGAATTAAATATGAGATAATTACCTGCATGTCACACCATTTCACTTTATTTATGTGTTACCCATACATTCTTAATTAATTATGCTATACACACTCAAAACATTATAAAATCTTACATACACACACTTAAGTTAAAATTTAGTCAAAATCTATTTGAAAAAAAAATATTTCGTTAGTAAATCATTAAAATTATATTTTTACCTTTAATAATACATATTTTTTTTCTTCCTCGATGTAACACTAAAACACTGATCTGTCCTAAAATCTATTCACGTCGCGGATGTTTCCTTCCCTTACCACAACCTAAATATCAAAGTTTTAAGATTTTCACTCAAAATATATTTAAATATTTTTAAAATAATATGATGAACTGTTCAGATTTTTTGTAAGTTAACTATAGTTAGGTAATATTGGAAAAATAATGAAAACAAGTGAAAGATGTAAGATTTTATAATATTTTGAGTATGCATAGCGTAATTAACTAAGAATGGACGAGTAATGCATAAATAAAGTGAAATTATGTGATATGTAGGTAATTATCTCTTAAATAATTTGGTTAGTTGACGTGAAACGATTCCCATTTTATTTGATAGATACAAAATTTTTTTGTAGCAGTTTGTTAACCATGTCTTGTTTAGTTTAAGGTGGATTGTCTTCTTACGTTCTATTGAAGAATTAGTGGTTCTTGTTTTTTTTTTTTTTTGATAGAAATGTTATTTCCATTTTTTTTTTTTACTCTTAAATAAAGTGAAATTATGTGTTATCAAACTAGTGACATACATAATTTTTTATAATTAAAATAACTTCTGTCATCTTTTAGAAAACTCTTTTTATAAGTGTTGATGTAGGATGGAGGGGATCCCAAGAAACACCAAAAAAAAGAGAGAATTTCGAGAGACGGTGACGCGCAGAAAGATAAGTCTGCTAGTTAAGGCTCAAAGGAGAGAGGGAAACACCCAGTGCAGCACACAGAGGTTTAAGGTGGTTCAGGGAGGAGTTCCCCTACGTCCACCGGGCGATCAGCAAAAGAATTTCACTATAGAAAAAGGATAGCCGTAAGGGCTAATACAATGCTTAGAGGGAAAGAGAGAGCTCCTCTGTTGGGGCTTCAATATAGTGTGAATAGGAAGACCAGAGGAATTGCTTGTGCTTTTTTTGTTGTTCTTGTTGTTTCTCCTATTTGACCTGTCTTTTTTGAAGCCTGTTCAAGGACATATATAGGTGGTGGACAGTGCAGCTTTATCCTGATTTTTCAGAGAAAAGGAGATGAACAAGCTCTGAACTCGCGCCGCCTGTCGGCCGCTGGAGGGACCAGAAGCAGTAAAAGGAGAGCGTGACCTTTTAATATTGGTATTGCTTCTGGGGATCCGTGGCGGCTAAAGCATGTGAGTCCTTGATTTGCGTGTCTGGAGAAAAGTGTCTTGTACGGGGAACGGCGTGGTCGGGCCACGCTAACTACAATAGGTACAACTGAATAACATTGTCTTCGATGTTAGTAGAGATGGGCCTGGCTCGTCGCGGACGAGGTTTGGTTGAGCCTTCGTGGTCGAGGTTTGACCGAGGTTTGAGACCTGCGAGAACAGATGAATGAATTAGTAAATAACTAAGGGCTAAATGTACAGCGCTGGAACCACGTGTTAACAATAAGTAATACTATTTAAGTTAAATATTTATAAATTACCCTTAAGTTATATAAGATACCTCCTTTATTAATTTTTTCATTATAGCATATTTTATTTTGAATATGAATTTACTGATAGTACTTCAACTCTAATTTATTTTGAATGTAAATTTAAAAGAATTATTTTATTTTAACTTCTATTTACGTATATCTACAAATATTGAATGCAAGGTCACTCATAAATATTTAATGGCTGAACCGGCTGAACCGATAGAAGCGCAACCCTACGGAGTGGCCCTCTTCCATCTTTGACGTTCGAACGCCAGAGATCGGAGGTGCCGCGTCGACGGCAACCCTCTCTCAAAATCTTCAATAACTCGTCAAGAAGAGCTACCGATCATGTCCACAGCTGGCCGTATCCTCTCCGACCATCCGTCTCATTCTCTCCATGACCTCCGTCGTTATCGGCATCGTTCCTAGGGCCAGATCGTCCGCAGTTGCTTCAGGTAGGTTCAAACCCTAGGTCATCGCATCCCCTCTTTAATTGCCTTTTCTGTCCTTTCCATTCTCATGTTGCTGCTAGGGTTTTGTCGTTTTTGACTGTTGTGACTACTTGTCATTTTGGTGAACATTGTCTGTCGAAGATTCTCATCTGTTTCCTTGATGCTATTTTACCGTGGATTCTTGTGATAAGGATGAAATGTATTATCACCCGGCTGTGTTTGCAATCCAGATAAAATTGATACTAGTTATGTAACTTTAATCAGTGTCTAGATTTGGAATTGATCATGATTTTTTATTTCATTTTCAGATTAGTTTTGAATTTAGGTAATTCAGATTGAATATTTCTTTATTGACTTCTGTGTAGTTCATGGAAGGAGAAAGTAGTAGCATCTATTTGAGATATGTTTTTATGAAGTTTGGAATTGAATTGGATATTACCTAATCATGCAGTTGTTCATTTTTACTACGATATCTGTGATTCCCACTCAACACCTATATTGACCAAATGCCTTTTGAGACATCAAATTGACTCTACTAGGTGGGAATATTTGCTGCTTAAAGAAAAGAATCTTATTGTATTTGGGAAACTGTTAGGTAAATTAGATAAGAACCTTGTTGAATTAAAACTATTGTATGTGATTACAAAATTGAAGCAAGAGAGTGTAAAAGTTTCAGGGAAAAAAGTATGAAATAAGCTTGTGAAGCAGAAGAATCTTTCAAGTTAAAGCTTCAAGAATGATTTTACACTTCTCGAGCACAACCCATAAGATAGTCTTCCCTTGATTGAGTATGAAATGAAAAGCTAAAAGGGTGAAAACAGTTGAATCTTGAAAGAAGGCTTTGAGAGCATGCTTCAGCTCTTGGAGAGAAATTTCAAGTGAGGCTATATTGAATCAAATGGCTGCTTAGAATTTGTAGTTTTGCAAAGTAATATTTTCAAGCCCACAAATAGTATTCAAGCAACAAGACCAAGAGTTTGAAATCTCTAATGGGATTATAGTGTAATAGACAAGTAAATTTGACTATCAAATGGATAAAACGCAAAGATAGAATGTTGGCAGGATTTGACGTGCACTAGAGGACAAATGTTGTCCTTTCTAGTATAAAAGACAATAGTGACCATTACATCCATCTACACCTGCTAGTCATATTGGTTGATCACATTCATGACAACCAAAGTGATCGGGTAGCTTGGATGTCCATAGACAAAGCAAGTCGATCACTTTTCTTAGCCAGTTTTATGAGACTGAGACTGGCTGGCCAATGTGGTCAGTGCAAGTTGCTCACAAACAAGAATGCCGAGAACAATGTGATTCGATCGGTGATGTCTAGATAGAATGTAGCTTGTCAACTTGACTAAGCGCAATGGATAACAGTTCTGTATAATGGCCAAGGAAAAGTTCAAGAAATAGTTGAAATAGATTTTTGAAAATATTTTAAAGATACCCTGTCTGATCAAATATAATGTGATTGTTGAAGTGAGTCAAACAAGGATTGAGTTTAGGAAAAATTTCAAAAACTTCTAGTCAAAGTTGAAACCTTAGGAATGGTTTGCTAAGAATTCCAAAGTCATAACAACATATAAAGCTTGGCAAAACTAAGAATGTTTACATAACTTTCGAGGAAATTTAAAATAAAATTTTGAGATCTTGTTCCTCCCACATGCCTTACTGCATTGCTAGGGATGAAGAATGCTTGGAGCTAACAACTGCATTTTTGGAAACTTCAAATAATCTATTTTGGTACTTCAAACATGCACAGTTCGGTATCTGTTTAAAATTACATTAACTTGAAGTGATTCAAGGGAAGTCTGAAGAAATATGCCAAAGGCTTTGGATCTCCGAGCATTTGTAATGCGGGCTCGTGTTATCAAGCTCTACAGGCAAGCTTTGAGATTGGCTTGTCGTGCCCCTCCCCATGCAAGAGGTAGGCTGTTGAACCTTTCATTACCATCTCAGTTTTTGATGTTGAATATAGTACATATGACATAGGTAAACCTGATAAAATATTAAAGATAACTTCATAAGCACACATTTTCTAATTTAAAGTAAAGTTAAGTAATTTAAGTGCTGTATCTTGTAATTAAATGAAGAAGAGATGTTGTGTCACAAATTTTTTATGTCATTTTCATAATTAATTGCTGTAACAATGCAAAACATAAATCTTGCTCTTATGTATATTATATTCATATATATAGATAGATAGATATGAAACAAAGAAATCCTAAGTGTTACATGCGTTGCACATCTATTATCCTTCGCTAGATATGCTTGGAATACTGTGTTCTATATTAACTTGCTATAGTAATTTCTGTTGTTCTCAGCAAAATATGTTGTTCACATATCAATGCCTTCCTATAAATGTACTCAAATTTGGTAGCCATGCTAGTAATAAATTTCATAAGTTGAATCCTAAATTGTTTGTTTGTAAATATTAACTTTAAATTGATTATCTTTAATAAATACTAATCTATGTTATATTTGTGGTACATGAAATTGTGTTTGTGTTGTATATTTAAATAACAAGATGAGGTCCTACACAAAAAATGCCTTAGTTTTTAGTCACAACTTTCACATCTGTCTTAATAAAAAGTAATTTTATTTCATCTCCTACACAAACACAACATTAAAATTAATTTATTTTTTTACACAGACTTTAGTACAACTATGAAATTTATTTTACATATTACATAATATTCAACACAACAGCCAACTTTGTTTCACTTCCTCACCTATAATATATTTCTTTTTTTGTGTAAGCATGTAACTATCCCATAATTGTTTTGGGTTTCAAGTTATTTTACGATGTTGTCGCATGTGCACCTTTGTTAACGTGCTATTGCAATCTAATGCAGTAATGTGACTGACTCAAATTGAAAGTTGAGGTATTATGTGTTAAATAATAGAATGGTTAGACTAGCTTACTTGTCAATTGTGGTTCACGACTGATATAAGTTAATATTACAAAAATAAGAACATTAAGGATCAGTTTGTTGCGGACACCAAAAATGTCATGACAAATCTACCACTAAAATAATAACTTTATTTCATATTTTTTTTATTAAACTTTATCACATCTTACTAGAAGTTTAATATAAAAAACTGATTTTTATGTCAAATCTTACACATATATAATATAAACATATTTTATTTCATTTCTTCTATAAATTTCAACAAATCTTACACATATATAATATAAACATCTTTTATTTCACTTCTTCTATAAATTTCAACAAATCTTACACATATATAATATAAACATCTTTTATTTCATTTCTTCTATAAATTTCAACATAACAAGCTAATTTCATTTCATACACAAACATTCATACGTCACTAAATTAGTCACAAAATTGCCATTCTATCAAATGGAGCATGAGACAGTGTGTTCAATATTAAAAAAAAAATGGAGTAGAAGATATTTGTATTAGAGAAAATGCGAAAGAACATCTATAGAAAATAACGATCATAGAGAACAAACATTGATGTCTAGCGAATGCTAGAAGGGGTTAAGTAATTATTTTGTGATGTATGGTTAAATAATATTATTGTGAAAGGAAAATTAAGAAATGATAGGCTATAGTATTTTGGTTAGACTTAAATGAAAAAGTTCATTGGTTCAATTTGAATCAAAAGTATCATATGAATGACACAAGAATTCATTGTCCGTCAAAATAGTTGTTATAAGGCTATTAATGATGATGTAATCTAAGTTTTTTTTTTTTTAATACAAGCATCAATATCTTTTTATAGCATCAACTCAAATCTTTGAACTTCAGATAGCTCATGTGCAGATGAACTCAAAGGGACAATAAGATTCGAAATCGAAAAATATCGTTATTTGGATGATAGGCAGAAAATTCGCTTTCTTATCAGTGAAGGATTGCAGAGGCTGAAGGTTCTTGATGAAATGCTTGATATGCAGGGCCTTGGTAAACTCTGAAATCTGTTTATCTGAAATATATATGCTGGAAAATATATGTTCTTGTGTATTTTCCAAGTTAATCATAAATTTAAAACTACAAATTGAAAATAGTTGTGTTTTGTTCAAGTAGATATTGTTGTTGCATCACAAATACTACTACTGGATGCTTGTTATCAGATAGGTTGATTTCAACCAGAATAATCGGTAATTTTGAAATGTGATTTTTTCATCCATTGGCCCAAAGGAGGAAAAATACTTGGGTTCGGAGAGCTCGCCACATCACCATTTCATATACCAATTAAATGGCGACAGCTGGCAGCGGGCGGCCCACTGCAGTTGGGTTCGGAGATCGATGTGCTTGTTATAGATATAAAAGTGCTTGTTATAGACATAAATGTGTTTGTTATAGACATAAAAGTACTTGTTATAGGCATAAAGGTGCTTAGTTATATATATTTATGCTTATAACAAGCACATTTATGCATATAACAAGTACTTTTATGTCTATAACAAGCACATTTATGCTTATAACAAGCACATTTATGCTTATAATAAGTTCATTTATGCCTATAATAAGCACATTTTTACCTATAACAAGCACTTTAATATCTAAATGTACTTGTTATAAGCATAAATATATATAACTAAGCACTTTTATGCCTATAACAAGCACTTTTATGTCTATAACAAGCATTTTATGTCTATAACAAGCACTTTATGTCTATAATAAGCACTTTTATACCTATAACAAGCACATCGATCTCCGAACCCAACTGCAATGGGCTGTCCGCTGCCAGTTGTCGTCATTTAATTGATGTATGAAATGGTGATGTGGCGAGCTCTTCGAACCCAAGTATTTTTCCCAAAGGAGGCATCACCCCTTGCACATCAACATTGCAATTTATTTAACTACTGGGATAATTGTTCATGTGTATTTTTTATGATTCATAAATCTTAATCTTATCTTCTCATTGATGATTAACTAAAGGCCATAACTGGTGGTGATTTGTGAACCACTACTGTCAGTTGAGTTCTCCCCTGTTTGGCTGGGAAAAAATCTTATTTAATTTAAATTATGGTTGGCTATTTTAATTTAATGATTAGAAGTAAAAGAAAAAAATATATATAATCAACATGATTTTAAAAAGTGAAATTTTTTTTTAACATACTTATCTAAATTATTGTGAAAAAAATAATGTATTGGAGCAATATATATTTATAATTTTTTTTTTTTTCGTATGTTCGCTTGGATCGATTGCTCTTAGGGGGTGCGTAGTTCAATGTTATCTTGATGTTATGTTATGTTATTTAGAAAAGATAATTATTGATTTAATGACATCTACAAATAATTTTCTATTGAATTATAAAATTATTAGTCAAAAGATGACATTTAAATGTCATGATATTTAGATTTTATAATACCAAGATAACAACGAATTAAATGTCTTCTTAATTTTTTATATTATATTCCAAATCTTGAGCCATAAATCATAATAATTTACAATCTAAAATATTAATTTCTGTCTTAAATTTCTTTAATATTTAAAATTAAACTCTAAAAAAAACTCTAAGGCCCGTTTATTTGCGCATTTAAAATTAACCTGGTTTAATTTTAATCAAGCATATTACATCACACATAAAATTTAATATTAAAATTTAATTTTATTTCACATCTTACACACATTACTAAAACAATAATTAACTTATATCACATCCCTCACATATTCTAATATAATAATTAATTTTATATTACATCCCTCACACCCCAACATAATAACTAATTTACTTCACATTATTCACAATTTTTAATAAAAAAATATTACTATTCAAGTTTAATTTTAACTTTGTTAAATTTAACCTTACAAACAAACAAGCCTATTCTTAAACTTTAAGCTTTAATATTATTCTTTATTTCATAAATTAGTTATATATAAAATATATTTTTATGTGAAATATATAATTTTATAATATTTCAGTATAATATATATAATATTTTATTTTTAATAGTGTAACACATAATTTTTTATAATTAGCTTATCTTCTATATAAATTTTTTTATATTGTTACGGAAAATTTATATCTGTTAACTCTAATGAAGTTCTTCTTATAAGTTATATTTCCTAAGTTAAATATTTATATATGATATTTTTTAAAATGAATATTTATATATGATATCTTTTAAAATGAATATTTATAGATGATATTTTTTATTTTAAATATAAATTTATAGGTAGTATATTTATTTTAATTTATTTTAAAAGTGAATTCACAAATAGTACTCTTATTTTAAATTTTATTTGATTTTATATGTAAATATTAATTTAAAAGTCATGTATAAATATTTAATTTAGGGAGTATTTGTAAAAAAAACTTCACTTGTAGTTTTATCTACTTCGATATTTAACCTGTCTTTTTTTTATAGCCAATCTTGGGCAGGATTATGTCCCGGCTGAACCGGCTGAACCGACTGAACCACCTGAAGCAGGTCCGGTTCGGTCCGGTCCGGTCCGGTCCTATAAGCAAGTGCATGTGTGCAACCCTATCTGGCTACCCATTGGCGGGCTTCCATCTTTGAAGCTCGGAAGCGAGAGATCGGAGGTGCCGTCGTCGACGGCAACCCCGTTCAAAACCTTCGATAACTCCTCAAGATGAGCTACCGATCATGTCCACAGCTGGCCATATCCTCTCCTACCACACCTCTCATTCTCTCCATGACCTCCGTAGTTGTCGGCATTGTTCCTAGGGCCAGATCGTCCGCAGTTGCCACAGGTAGGTTCAAACCCTAGGTCATCGCATCCCCTCTTTAATCGCCTTTTCTGTCCTTTCTATTTTCATGTTTCTGCTAGGGTTTTGTCGTTTTTTGACTATTGTGACTACTCATTTTGGTGGACATTGTCTGTCGAAGATTCTCATCTGTTTCCTTGATGCTATTTTGCCGTGGATTCTTGTGATAAGGATGAAATGTGTTATCACCCAGCTGTGTTTGCAATCCAAATAAAACTGATACTAGTTGTGTAACTTTAATCAGTGTCTAGATTTGGAGTTGATCATGATTTTCTATTTCATTTTCAGATTAGTTTTGAATTTAGGTAATTCAGATTGAATATTTCTTTATTGACTTCTGTGTAGTTCATGGAAGGAGAAAGTAGTAGCATCTATTTGAGATATGTTTTTATGAAGTTTGGAATTGAATTGGATATTACCTAATCATGCAGTTGTTCATTTTTACTACGATATCTGTGATTCCCACTCAACACCTATATTGACCAAATGCCTTTTGAGACATCAAATTGACTCTACTAGGTGGGAATATTTGCTGCTTAAAGAAAAGAATCTTATTGTATTTGGGAAACTGTTAGGTAAATTAGATAAGAACCTTGTTGTATTAAAACTATCATAGAGTCATATGTGATTACCAAAATTGAAGCAAGAGAGTGTAAAAACTTCAGGAGAAACTATATGAAATAAGCTTGTGAAGGAGAAGAATCTTTCAAGTTAAAGCTTCCAGTATGATTTTACACTTCTTGAGCACAACCCATAAGATAATCTTCCCTTGAGTAAGTATGAAATGAAAGCTAAAAGCCTAAAAGGGAGAAAACAGTTGAATCTTGAAAGAAGGCTTTGAGAGCATGTTTCAGCTCTTGGAGAGAATTTTGAAGTGAGTTGAGAAAGTGTTCCAATGGCTGGGTTTGGGTTATGTACTGAATCAAAAATGGCTGCTTAGAATTTGCAGTTTTGCAAAGTAATATTTTCAAGCCCACAAATAGTATTCAAGCAACAAGACCAAGAATATGAAATGTTTAATGGGATTATAGTGTAATAGACAAGTAAATTTGACTATCAAATGGATAAAACGCAAAGATAGAATGTTGGCAGGATTTGAGGTGCACTAGAGGACAAATGTTGTCCTTTCTAGTATAAAAAACAATAGTGACCATTACATCCATCTACACCTGCTAGTCATATTGGTTGATCACATTCATGACAACCAAAGTGATCGGGTAGCTTGGATGTCCATAGACAAAGCAAGTCGACCACTTTTCTTAGCCAGTTTTATGAGACTGAGACTGGCTGGCCAATGTGGTCAGTGCAAGTTGCTCACAAACAAGAATGCCGAGAACAATGAGATTCGATCGGTGATGTCTAGATAGAATGTAGCTTGTCAACTTGAGTAAGCTCAATGGATAACAGTTCTGTATAATGGCCAAGGAAAAGTTTAAGGAACAGTTGAAATAGATTTTTGGAAATATTTTAAAGATACCTTGCCCGGTCAAATATAATGTGATTCTTGAAGTCTATCAAAAAAGGAATGAGTTTAGGAAAAATTCCAAAATATTCTAGTACAAACTTAAAACCTTTGGAATGGTTTGCTAAGAATTCCTGTCATAACAGCCTATAAAGCTTGGCAAAACTAAGAATGTTGCATCAACGAGAAATTTAAAATAAAACATTGAGATCTTGTTCCTCCCACATTGCCAAATACTTAATGCTTACATATATTGTGTCCAGTATTAGTCATCCAAACATGTATTGAATACTTTAGTTTTGCTCATCTGATGAAATGTGGTTGACACACTTAACGTAGTAATTAGTTTAGGGTTAAACATTTTGAACTTCATATGTGACCGTATGATATTATGACATGAATCTTTCAGTACATTTTATGAAGGGCTTTCTTACATTGTGATTTTGAAGGATAAATAGAGAAAAGTGAATTCTTTTCATGGTGCGTCTTAGTATTTATTATATTCTCAAATTAGTGACCAGCGCATATGACAAGGAAAATTCCTTCATGGGCACATGGCATATATTGTAATTGTTGATCACTGCTTATATCAGACAGTGGTGTTTCGCAAGGATTTGATTTAAAGTGTGGCAAAAACAATTATTGGATTCAAAACAGAAGTAAAAATTTCCAAAGAGAATCCTGATGATCGTATTACATATCTACCACTAATACTATTTAATGGAAATTGGATAATCGCATTTTATTTTGATCATTAGATATCTATCAGAGTAGATTGCATTGTTTTAATACATGGGCTAGGATCATAGAAGAATCTGCTTCTTCACATTTCCCTCTCTATCCTAATATATGCACAAGTTTCTTCTTCAGTCCTTCCTTTCGACGATAATAATTCTAAAAATTAGTAAATTTTGAATGGGTTCTGCTTTTTTTGGAACTGCAGAAATGGAGTCAAGTTAGTTCTACCTCAATGTTTATCCTAATAATACTAGGCGATAACAAAAGGGGTAAAAAATGCAAGTTGAAATGTTCGTATGTTTTTGCATATGCATGCTTCACCTGCTACAGCTTTGTATTGTCAGTGATGGTCCACAAAATGAATGATCATATATTGCTCCAGGTTTTTGGATCGACATTGAATACCAGTCACTTTTCATTGTTTCTTAATTAGACATTGGTTTATATAGAAGTTCCTTATCTTCGTTCTCTTTGTTCTTTCAACAGGATGTAACAAAAATATAGAATACAATTGACTTAATAAACTCTTGCTCAAAAGTATCTTCTTTTCAAGTATCTTCGAACTACTTTTTAAACTCTTTTCCTATTAGTTTAATGTCCTGTGCTCACTCGGCAAGCTTTATAAATTCCTCCACAACCTTTGTATACTTTTCAAGTCTTGTTTGCAGGAAAATTCTCACCAATAATCACCACAACAACAAATGCCGTTTTTGAAGTGATGATAAATGCTTGTTTCTCCAACAATGATCTCTCTTCCTGTAAAACTAGATATCTTTTTCATTGCTCTATGGCAGTCATTGCAAATTCTGATATTCTTCTTAACAAGAACAGGCGTCCAAAGTGTGGATGAAATTAATCCAAAACTAACAGCTAACCTGACACTGTGCCTAATCGATGAATTCACTTTCTTTCTCACAAAATCCTCCGGGTTCAAATTTCTGCATGAACTGCAAGCGCTTTCTCCAATCTGTGCCGATAAGATATCTGATACTAACTCGATTGTGTCAATTTCATCATGTGACCTATCTCCTTGGACAAAACTGCACGTCTTTTTATCAAGCTCAACAAAGCTCCTACCTCTTGTCTTACTCAAATGTTCTTCCTCCATGAAAGCCTTCACTCTTTCTAAATCATCCCACCTCTCAGCATCAGCGTACATGGCGCATAGTATCACATAGCATCCTGTATTATCATGTTCCAAGTCGAAGATTTTTCTGGCGGCATACTCTGCTGTTTCAATGCTGTTGTTGTTTCTGCTTGCAGTTAAAAGAGAGCCCCATATCCTTGAGGTTGGCTCAATGGGCATTTTCTCAATGAAATCTATCGCCTTCTCCAGATTCCCAGCTCGACCAAGGAGATCAACCATGCAGCCATAATGCTCAACCTGAGGAGTAATGTCAAACTCTTCCTGCATCATATTGAAATACATCCAACCTTCATCGATGAAACCTGATATGCTGCAAGCTGACAATGCCGATACGAAGGTGCTCCCATTAGGCTCAAAACCTGCATCTTTCATGTGGAAAAACAGATCTAATGCAGCTTTCCCATCCCCATGAATCGCATAACTCAGAATAATCGTGTTCCATGTAACAATATCTCTGCATGTCATCTTCTCAAACGCCTTCCTTACCGCATCCAAATTGCCACATTTTGCATACATATATATAATGCAATTCAGTATCAGTGTATTATTACCATATCCCAACTTTAATGCATAGCCATGAATCTGCTTCCCATGTTGCAAAGAAGCAATTTCTGCATATGCAGGTAAAATACCTGATAGGGTGAAGACATCTGGTATCAACAGAGGTCCTGCTCCCATTAGATTAATGAATAGTTTCAAGGCTTCCAGGTTTCTATTGTTCTGCACATAAGCTGATATCATTGCATTCCATGATACCAAGCTTTTTTCGAGCATTGCATCGAATAGTAACTCCACCGATCTGAGCTCTCCGCATTTTGCATACATGACAGTTAATGCAGTCTCAAGAACCAAATGAGGAAGGAACCCTCTCCTGATCGTGACGCCATGAACTGATTTTCCCTGCAGTAAAATTCTTAGTTTTGTTAAGGCTGGTAGCAAATTCACCATTGTTATGCTGTCAAATTCTTGCATTTTCTTCATTGAGGCAACAGCCATATCTGGTCGATCGCTGAGAACATATCCATTTATTAGTACATTCAATGCCACAACATTTTTATTCGGCATAACTTCGAACAATCTCTCTGCGTAGATCATTTCTGCACATTTGCAGTACATATCAAGAAGAGTGGTGGCAACTTTGATCTGCAAATTGAACTCGTGCCTAATCATGCAGCAGTGAATCTCCTTTCCGTTTTTCAGCAACTTCTCCAGGGAACAAGCTTCAAGAGCTCCCATTAATCCGAGCTGATCAGGTACCAACCCGAAACCCTCCTGCATTTCTCTGAAGCATGAAATTGCTTCCAATCCTTTGCCATTGGATACATACCCATCGATCATTGTGTTCCAAGAAACTATTGTTCTTTCATTCATTTCGAAGAACACCCTTTCTGCAAATTCGGCGAATCCCAACTTTGAGTACATTGCAATGAGCGAATTGCTGATGAAGATGTCTGACTCGAGTCCAATCTTAAACAGCTTGCCATGAATCTTCAATCCTTCTTTGGAGAGTAGCAAGCTGGAGCAGGATTTGATGACGAAAGGAAAAGTGAAGTAGTCTGCTGGAGTGCCTGCCGATTGCATTTGGTTGTAGAAAGCAATGGCATCTTCACAGAGCTTGCTGTTTGTGTAACCTCTAATCATACTGTTCCAATGACAGATTTCTGGTTTCTTTATGGTTTGAAATAAGCTGAGAGCTTCTTCCATTCGGCCGGATTCCGCAATGGAGGTGAGTTTCAATGAAAGGGGAGAGAGTGATGATTTCTTCTCTGGTGATTTTCTTTCTTGCAGATTTGACGACAAAGAAGAAGATGCAGAGCTGCTGCAGCAGAAGCTCTGAAGAATTGCTCTTGCGGCCATGGCTTCGGAGCTTGAGGAAGAAGATTGGCGAGGTACAATATCTAACAAACGAGGTATAGAGGTGAGAAACTTAAACCTTCAACTCTCTTTTTCTGAGTTCCGATCTGTTCTTTCGGCATCCTTACTCCCCTGTTTCATTATCCTCGAAGCTATGGACCTATGGTTGATATACTGCCACGTAGGGTTGGAGCACTTTTTTTTTTTTTTTTTAAATATATATATAATTTTTAAATATTACATCTTTTTTAAATATATATCACCTCATGATTTAAATTTTATAAAAAAAAGATAGTTAATTCTTAAAATTTTAAGTAGTATATTAGTAACTTTTTTAACATAGAAAAATAATTTTTTAGATTTTCATATATAATACATAAAAATATCTTATTTATTACACTTAGATATAAATATTATCTAAATTTTTTGTGCATGTGCTTTGTTTATAGTTCCTTTGATAATTTTGAAATTAAATTATGTGATTGAAATATTATAGTTGTACTTTAGAAAATGATGTTGCTAAATGCATCGAATTATTAAAATAGTATTACTAATGTTTTTGTATTGTTAAGTAATATTTAACATTTATTATTTATTTTTAAATATTTATATAAACAAATTAAGTGGCTAATGTAATCATAACTTAATAGGGCAGACGTCAGGGGACGGTAGAACTGATAATATTAATATTTTTAAAATATTTTAAAATAATATTTAATAAATAAATAAGATAATTTTACGAGTTATGTATCTAAATTTATTTTTTTAGGGGTGAGATGATGGTGCTGTACATAGGTGATGGGTTTTTCTGGTGGATTTCATTTAATTTGATTCAAGATTTTTTATTTCATAAAGAACTATTTGTTTAAAGTAAAATTAATAATAAAGGTCAATGAAAAGACTTATTTTGATATATATATATATATATATATCATATTAATTGGAAGAATTAGGTCATGCTATCTTTTTTCCATGTGGGCGTTATGCCTATTTTTAATATATTTGTTTTTGATTTATACGTGAAGAAATCCATCAAAATACGTGTTATTATGTACCTTACAGTTTTGGCTTTTGTTTTTTTTTTTATTGGGATTGTATGTGAAGAATGTTTTGGTGGGGAATCATTTTGGCTGCGTTTATCTACAGACTACTGTGCGTAATCCTATTTTGCACATTGACGCATGAGTCAGGCGATTATTTCTCAGAAAATAAAAGGTATTGATATGCAATAAAGTATTTCAGCATATATATGTTATATATAAGTTAAGATTTTCTCTAGATCATATGACTCGTGTTTATTTATCATGTAAAAATTATGGTCAGACTTTTAAAAAACATATTACTTTTATACTATTAATGTATATCAATGTATAACAAATAAGTTTTTACCATCTTTTGAAATGCATAAGATCCATGCCGTATGCTTTGTAGTTAATATTTGTATCGTGCTACGTAATTGCCTGTTGAAATTTTCTTCTCAATAGTACTAATTCATGATAATTGTCCGCACAAGACGTGAAAATTTCTCATTTAAATTTTCATGTCAATCTTTCATATTAATGGAACTCTTTACAACATAATTATCCAAGTTCATAAGGGTGTTTAATTCAATCTTATTTAAAATCTTACATTATTTAAATATTAATGTTATTAAATCATGTATTTAAATAATTTAATGTTAAAAAATTATAACAGCAAATCAGTTCAATTTCATAACCTTTCGTATATATTTTGAGTGATGTTTGAATGTTATTTTATAATAATAATTTAATAATTTAATTTAATATTACATATATATTATCAAATTAAATAATTAATTTCTTAAAAAAAAAATTACATAAATTTCGTATACAAACTTTTGATTTGTTTTAATACTACTTAGGAGACGTTTAGGCGTTGTTCATCATTATTTTAATATTCCATCATATAATTTAAATATTTTTTTTTATTAATAATTATATAATTTTATAAAAAAAATATTAATAAAAACCATTGAATTAAATAATTATTTTTTATAAATAATATAACATAATAATAATATTATTAAAGTAAATATCTCTTTAATAAAGTGAACAAATACCACTTTTAGTGGCTTTCACGAAGTCAATAAAGAAATAATAATTTAGTTGCATTCATAACTTTATCCTAAATGAAACATAACCTTCAAATCGTACATTAAACAAGAGATAAATCCAGAAATTATTATGACTTGTGAGGTCAGACATAATTAAGCTACTCATATAATTTTTAACATATACCAAGTTGATTTTAAACAGATAACACTTCAATTATCAAGTGAGTATGAAAACACACTGCATTAGTGAGCATAACTGCTAGCCCTATTTGAGAAGGCCAGTCCCTGCATTCTAACAGATCCTCCACATCAACACAGTTTAAATATAAAATGTGAAATAAAATTAAATTTTATGATAAATTAAAAATATTAATAAACTAATATTTTATTTCAAAATAAGCATCAATCAAATAAACCTTAATAAGAGTAAACCTTTTATGAGTCATATTTAAGAGGTACAATTATAAATATACATAATAAAATTAATTAGTTGTAAGAGCTTATCCAGACTAATCAAAAACGAACAAAATTGAAGAAAATTGGTGGCAGCTCAGTCGAATGAAGAGATCTAATATTAAAACACCCATTGTAGAAGAGAACTAAATGACTTTGCGCAAAGAGAAATAACTCACCTTGCTATATGAAATGACGGTGCAGATAAGCTTACATGCTCCAACCTTAATCCACCTACATCAACATAGATTGCATCATTTATTCGGTTGATCTGAACTTTAAGATCCCGTTTGTTTGGCGGTTGAAAATTAACCTGGTTTAATTTTAACCAAATATATCACATCACATAAAATTTAATTTTAAAAATTAATTTTATTTCATATCATACACACATTATTACAATAATAATTAACTTATATCACATCCTTCACATATCCCAATATAATAATTAACTTTATATTTCTATTCAAGTTTAATTTTAATTTTATTAAATTTAACTTTATAAACAAACAGGCTATTTGCCTTCATAAATTTATAACGCAGAATCCTACTTTTGACCAAGGTAATCATCCTACATTCTGATCTAAATTTAGTTGCATTCATAACTTTCTCTCAGTATAAAGCATACGATTCAAAGAGAATTCTAGCAGTTAAAAAACACCTTCAGATTGTGAATGCCGAGGCCTCTACAAAGTCGAAGACATAAAAACTCCATCCATCTGCGAGCACATCAATCTAGTTCTATACTTCTATTGCATGCTTTTCTTCTTTTCATTAGCCTGCACAACATTTATTCCAGTGATTCTAAAAAGTTCAGAGAACAGAGAAGTGCAAGATTATTGAATACTAAGGAAAAACAACTCAAAATGTTAAAAAGGAACAAAAATTATTGACACAAGACCAGCACATATGCCAGGTAATCTTGCAGGTGACCAGGCAACAAGATTTATCTTAAGTAAAGGTTTGACTTAAAAGGCAAATTTAAACTAGGTGAGTTGAGTCAATGAAACCATGAATAAAGAAAAGAGTAAGATCACTCTTTATAGTTTTTTGTTATAACTTCTTTAGTTTCTTTCTTCCTCTTTACACATGGGAAAATCTAATAACTCGATCTTCCTAACTGGAGCTTCAATCGGCTAACAATTGACATATCCAAAACATTTAAGTCGATTTTCTCTAAGTTAACTTCAATTGGTGCAACTCCACTTTTCTTGCGGATATACTCATTTCTCATTCTATCCTTTCATGTATACCCACACATCCACCTTAACATCCTCATTTCTGCAACGCTTATTTTATTTATATATTTCTTCTTTGTAGGTCAACATTCAGAATCATATATCATTGCTGGTCTTACGATAGTTTTATAAATTTTACCTTTAAGTCTGGATGAAATTTTTCTATTGCACAGCACACCAGAAGCATTTCTCTATTTTACTCATTCAACTTGGATCCTGTTAGTAACGTCATTATCTATTTCACTATCATTTTATATGATTGATCCAAGATATCTAAAGTGCTAACTCTTTCTGATAATTTGATCACCAATTATCACAACACTAATATAAGTTCTTTTTTTTTTACTAAATATGCACTCCATATAGTCAATTTTTGATCTACTAAGACGAAAACCTTTAGATTGTTTAACATGGAACACAACTACTAAAATTCTCCAACTATATTAAAAATTTTTGTTTGAATTGCATTAAGACAATTAAGCAGGAGATGTGGTCAATCATGATCCACATCGCCATCATCACTATCATCTCCGCCCCGAACTTACATAATATTTATATATCTGTGTGTGTGTGTGTGTGTGTTTGTTAAGGTAGTATGTATTTATTATTTATATTTTTATTTTCGATGGAGTTTATGTATGGGAGGGCTATTAGCATTTTGTATTACATATTTGTATTTGGGTGGAGTGCATATATTATTAGTGTAATGAGTTATAGATAATGTACATATGGAGGTGTTAAGAGGGTGAACTCAACTACTAGAAAGACAGACAACCGAACAGTCCACCTTGAGCTGGCTCACAAGACAGAGACTTTAGAATATTCAATCAAGAAGACAACCGGGTTGTCCTCCTTCAACCAGTCAATCAGACTGTTATCCTACAACTGAACAACCAATCAAACTGTCCTCCTCATCAGATCAGACTGTCTCCTCTTCATAAGCAGGAGCAAATTAAAGCAAGACTGTCCTCCCAAGCTAAATTGTCTACTTCTCGGACGGTTGTGGGAAGTTCTAATTAATTTCTAGAGAGGAAGAACAATCCTATTTGAGGCTTTAGATGTCCACTAGAGGGGATGATAATTTTGATAAATTTTCGCAAGTAATGAAGTCTACTTTCCACTAGAAATGCTAGTGAAGGTTGAAGAACGGGGTGGATTCCAGGCAATTTTCAGAGCAAAGTAGGCGACGATCGAGGCTCCGAGGAAGCAAAGGTGTTGTTCTCCTCACATTCTAGACATGGTTAAGATGCACCTCACGTTTAGATCACTTTTCTTTGGTAGCTACAATTTTGTTAGTACTTGTTATAATTCTAATATTTCCTTGCTTCTTTACCTTGTTCAAACCTATTCAGTTATATTTTGTTACTATTCTTATGTACTTCTATACTTGTGAGCATTAAACTTATTGTTGATTTGGTTTATGTTTTTGCTCTAAAGTCACAAGATTCAAGTGGATGTTTGTAACATGATATAATTTCTCTATACTTTTCATATAGTATGATATATTCTATCTTTTATTTGGTGTAATTTATGTGAATTTATTTGATCTCTGAACTAAATGCATGTAATATATATTATATTTACTATCCTTAAACCTATAAAATCATATATTTACATATAAAATCTCTAAACCTAGATAGAAATCCAATTCGAAAGAGATACTCTCTAGTTTTTCTTTCCTTCATATTTTAGTTTAATTGCTTCGTTTTTCTTTCAAATTGAACTAGATCTCTAGAAAATCTAATTCCTTATGAAAGTAGGATAATTGATACTTAGATCTTTACATTTTGAAGGCCACATTAAAATCATATTACCGGCCGTCATCAACAGCTTACAACTTTTCTAATAATTGGATTCTGTCATCCTGAAATAGCTTTATCCGAAGAATTTGGCACCTAAGATTCTATTTCCTCTAATATAAAGAAGTTTAACCGATGCATTTTTTCTGGGAGAGTAAAAATGAAATCTAGGTTATTTAGCAAGATAGAAATAGAAAGGACGATGTGATAAACAGATGTATTTGCATTCTAAGATGCTTTGCTTTACAGTTTGGAAGAGATTTTCACAAGTTAGGAATAACAGAAATAATAATAATAGAACAAAGATTCTAAGGGTAAAAAACTATTCTTAGGTTGACAATTTTTAAGCCTGTATTTGAGTCCCACTTCATGCATTAGATGAATGATGTGGTGACCACTTCTACGCTGTGCTGTTGGTAGAGTAAAGCTTTTTTCCCTTTGCTGCTTATCTATTATGCATTAATTTCAAGCTCTAAATTAATTCACAGGCCAAATTATCGATATAAAACTGAAAACTGCTGGATCCATGTAGGTATACGGACTAACCTCCTACAAATCAGGAAATTTAAGCCAAATTATGAACACGTTGGACCATAGTTAAGCATAGAAATACTCTATATATGACTTGGAAAAGATCCCCGTATGCTATCACAATCTTGGGCAAGATCATTACTGTATAGAAACTTCAGTAATATCTAGTCAAAAAATGTATGCCCAGATGTTGGAGTCAGAAACGTTTATATGAAAAGCCACATGCAAACAAAACCAGAGTGGCATAATTCCTACAATAACGCTAACTAGCAGATGTTGGCATTGGAAAAAAACCTACTTGAAAAATATTCTGATCCTTATGCAGAACAACTTCATGTCGTGCACCCAGTGACTAAAGTTGTGCTTGCACATACCTAAATGTTAGATTACCCGCTAAATTTGGTTCAGAAATTCAGAAGCACTCTCTAGCTTTGCTAATTCGAGGTCACTGGGCTTTGGAGATTCTAGGAAGAGGGACACCTTTTCTGATGTGTGATTACCGAGATGTTCGATTGCCACAGAAATACGTAAAGAAAATATAGAAGTGCCTCGTTTCAGTAAATTCATATATTAGGATCTGTAGTCACCACCAAGCCATCTGTGATTCATTTTTATGATCATTTTAATATAATTTTACGTGAATACAACGATTATAAGGACTTGTATACAGTAAGATTAATGGTAAGCAAGTCTATACCTTTTGGAGTTTTTGCAGTATGGAAGCCTCGTAATCTTGAAAGCCAGCTCCAACAACTCTGCTAATCTGCGGGTGGCTTCTCTCATGATTATTTGCAGTAAAGGTGCTTGAGGTACCAGCAACAATAGGTTCTACGGGAAGAACAAGCAACGGATTTGCTAAATCACCGCTCATAGCCTGTGTAGCTGCTACCTGACACGAGTTGGATGCATATTTTAAACGATGCTAATACTATTAACATGCTCACGATGAATAAAAAAGCATTAGCTTGGTGCATGTTACTTCCAGATGATATAACTTTAACAGGGAACACTCATTTTAAGGAAAAGAAATGCCAGAAAAATAAATGAGAGCATTAGAAGACAGGGAACTAGAAATTTTTTAAAGAAAATTTGAGCATACGATTTAGAATCTAGCAACCAATATAATGATGGACAAGCAAATAATCTTAAATCAGATAGTTATAAGTACTATGGTTATATTGCAAAAACTAAAAAAAAAATTTAACTTCCACAATAATGACTATCCTGAAAATTAAATGTTCAAGGCAATGCATGCACAAAACTGAGAAGGCAAGCTGAAAAGGAAGTAGATAATCCCAAAAAAAAGACATACCGCAGCTCCTTTTGAAGCCATTACTACAATAGCAGAGCCCTTCTTCTTTGAACCTTTCGATCTAATCACAACATCTTCAACTGCACCAAATCTTTCAAAAATTTCTCGTAACTTCACGGCACCATAATCTCCTGCACCAGTTTCCCAAGATATCTTCAACACCCTCTCTTTATCCAAGCTTGCACCTACCTTCTCTTCTTCCTTCCTTCGCCCAGTAAACTAAAAGTGAAGAAACAAATAAGACTTTCTCAACGTACAAAATATTAAATGTTTTTGGCACTGTGGAAACACCTAGAATATTGTCCACTTTCAACCAGAAGAATACAACAGAAGAATCAACCCCTTAACAAGAAATGTGAAAGACTATACACCATAATCTCCTGTAGCAGTCCCCCCTATGTTTTGAATCATGATCAAATATCATAATTTCTTCGCCATAACATAAATCCTACTCAACATTCCTCATTTTCAGCATCAAATTTAATTGCTATGATATTTTTGTTATCCAAGATTCACATCAATAAAATAACTGGCATTCTTGTAATATATAATTCACTTCAATTCTCGAAGGCAATTAAAAAAAAACTCTTAAGTTACTTCTTTGTCTAAGCCACATATAGCTTTAACAATTATTAATATCCACATCTAGATTCCCTTCTTTGAATAATAGGTTCAAGATATCTACTAATATCACATATATGTAGCGCTCATCCATTATAGATATGCTATTGTTAATTTCAGCTCTACCACAACCATGTACTCGGTCAGTATCTATTCGACTAATCTTAAATCTCTTATCTTCTAATTCCCCCCCTCCATTGCTAAAACTTCTATTCAATCTCACTAAGTATCGCTTATTAAACCATATAAATTTGTAAATATCATGCACAAAACTATTTTTACTTGAATATTTTTTTGTAAGAAAATCTGTAACAAATATAACTAGATAAACAAGTTAATGTTGGCACTTAGTGTAAACTGACTATTAATGAACATTCTTTGTTTAGTGCACAACTACATCTAACAACGACATTTACTCTTGTCTTCAAGCATAAAATAAAATCATTCTCTGATAGGGATGTGGTTTTCCTCAGTTTTATTTCCATCACCATCTCCTAGAATTTCATTACATGGCTCAAAGATAAGGATCTATACATGGTTTATGCATAAATCACAAAGGTATTGTTCACTATAGGGGATATGTAGAAATGAAGAAAATAGGACATTAATTAACAGAGCAATAACCATGTAGAATAAGTGGCAATATGAGTGTCAGCAATAACAAAAGAACCTCAAAAATACTACTACAGAGAATTGCGTAACAAAATGCAAGGTAGTAAAAAAAGAAAGAGCACAAGGAAGCAGGTAAAAAGGCCAAATTTCAACTGTAAGTAGCAGCTAACATTAGGCCACTCACAACCCTAACGAAACATTTAAGGGGGGAGAATCTATAAATTCAAACTTCGATTAATGCATCTATAGTTAAACGTGCATAAGGCTGAAAAAGACTTATGCCTATCGGCTCCAGCAGTCAAATTTTCCCCAAATCTTACCGACTGAGAATCCTTCTCGGTGTGCCTGACCAGGAACTCTGCAATCTCCCTCTTCAGGACGTCCGCCTTCATCTTCTCCTTCCGCCGAGCCTCCACCTCTGGATCGACGGCTGTAGCAGCCGCCCGCTCTCTATCCTCCAGATCGGTAGCCATCTTGCGGCGTTTGGCATCTTGTAACGAATCACGCAGGATTCGCTCACGCCGAGATCGGAGTTTGGCATAAAAAATACGGCGCGACGCCTCGTCTCGGAGGACCTCGAAGGAAGAGGTTAGCCGTTGGAAATCGGCGGTTGCGTTCGGATCTTCCGGTCGCTTGTCGGGATGCCGTATTCGAGATTGGTTCCTGTATGCCCTTTCGATCTCCTTAAGGGTCAGATTCGACCCTTCTTCGCCCGAGGGGAGGCCGAGGACAGCGTAGTGGTCCACGTCATCGTCCTCCGCCGTCTTCCCTCTCGTATCTCCCCCTCTCATCAGGAATCAGTAGTGAGAAATCGCAAGTTCAGAACCAAACCGAAATCCCAGCCGTTGATGATTAAACAGAGAGAGACACCGAAAGAAGAAGCGTCCCTCGTTCCTCGTCTGCGTGTCGTCCCCGGAGGTAGCCAACGCACCGCCGGCGACTCCTTTTCCGCCGCTGCTGGCAGTCGTGCCGGAGAGTCCAGACCGAAGGGCTCAAGTATTGAGACCGCCGCCCGGACTTTAGATGCCTCAAGACTCAGAGCCGGCTTTCGCTATTCACGCCCTCACGGCCCTATTTATTCGCTCGGGTTAATTTAAACCTGCGCTAAAATTAACTTTTCTGAATTTATATACAAATTTAATATTAAAATAATAGTATTTAAAATCTTATATAAATAATGCACGGTTAATATTCATAGTTTAAGCTAATAAAAAATATATTAATTTACATGAATTGAACATTCTAAAAATTTTAAAAAAAAACTACTAAAATTAATAAATAATATAAAAAAAAAATAAAGAAAGCAATCTCTCAATAAAAAACTAATAAAATTAAAATACAATTGAATGAACTCGAAAAAAGAGAAATCAAACATTTAAAAGATTAATGTGCTCATATAAATTAATTTTAATAAATTTATATATTCATATAAATTATACACGAAAAATTCATCTTATAATTTTTTAAAATTAAAATTAGTTTATATTTTTTTTCAATCTCAAGAATTCAGATATAATTTATCTTAAATTGTTTTTATTAAAATCAAATTTATATTACTAGTCGAAAGCATCTCCTTTTATTTTTTTGGCATATCAACCTACTTATTCAAATAATTATTACAACCTAATTATTAAGTCTTATATAATGTTAATTTAAATCTTTTCATAAATTTTAAAATAAAAATATTCGTCCAATTAAAAATTATTTTTAGCTGTTTTAAATTATCCTGACTAATTTGATTTGAAATTTGTTCGCATTCGAATATTAAATCTATAACTTATAAATTTTAAATATCTATATATAAATAAGCAACTTTTTTTCTGCACACTAGTAAAAATTACTAAAAAAAATAATGTGTATACAAAATAAAAAATATTTATGCAATCTAAAAAAATCTCCAAGTATTACAAAGCAACGTAAAAATACATAAAAATAATAATATTCACAAAAATACTTGTGTAACCTATATTTATATAAATAAAAATAGGGATAATTAACTGCATGCTATACTATTTCACTTTATTTATACGTTACTCATCCATTTTTAATTAATTATGCTATGCACACTCAAAATATTATAAAATCTTACATACACACACTTAAGTTAAAATTTAGTCAAAATCTATTTGAAAAAAAATATTTCGTTAGTAAATTATTAAAATTATATTTTTAACCTTAATAGTACATATTTTTTTTCTTCCTCGATGTCACAGTAAAGCGCTGATCTGTCCTAAAATCAATTCACGTCGCGGATGTTTCCTTCCCTTACCACAATCTAAACATCAAAGTTTTAAAATTTTCACTCAAAATATATTTAAATATTCTTAAAATAATATGATGAACGGTTCAGATTTTTTGTAACCTAACTATAGTTAGGTTATTAGAAAATTATAATGAGCACAAGTGAAAGTGTGTGTATGTAAGATTTTATAATGTTTTGAGTGTGCATAGCGTAATAAACTAAGAATGAACGAGTAATACATAAATAAAGCGAAATAGTGTGGCATATAGGTAATTATCTCATAAAAATAATACCTAAAAATAATAGAAAGAAATTTCACTGATATTTTGTGATGTTATCATTCAATATATGTGTTATGCCTATATTTTGAAACAATTATTGGGTTTGGCAGGCCAATAAGGGTCCACCACATCAGCAGTGGGACCACATGGTGTTGACGTGGCATCTACTGATTGGTCAGCCAAATTTAACACTCGGCAAAAGCTTGTGTAAAAGGGTATAAATTCAAGCATTTTAGCAACGAGTTTGTTTTATTTTCGTATGTTATTAACTGGGCCTTTGGGCTTTTTGAAAGTCCAGCTTGTAATTGGGCTTTCTATTATCCAATAGATGAGCAGCTTTGGATCAATTTCCATGTTGGGCCTACATATCTAATTTCATTTTAAAAAAGCCCAATTAGTATATATTTATTTCATAATTCACATTATAAATAAATTTCACAATAATAAATAATTTTATTTTATAATATACATAAATTTTAATTTTAAAAATCAACTTAATTAAAATAATTTTATTTCATAATAAAATAATAATAATTTTTTTAAATTTATTTCTAAAATAATTAACATTTTTCCAAAACCTTCTGCCAAACAACTCAATCTTTGAGATATTGAAAAATGCTTAGTGGGTGTGATAGAGAATAAATAAATTTTATTTGATTAATTTGATTTGGTATTAACTAAATCATATTTGGCTTTCAAATTATGTGAAATTTCTCATTTTTGTCCATTAAAATCTATTTTTAAAACCAAAAAAATTATCACTAAACAGTATTTAATAAACAATAAATAGATGCCAACAAGGAATGAAATGCATAAATTAAAAACAAACTCACAGTACATAATTGATAAATACGCAACCTGTTCATCAGTTAGATAGTTTCGTTTCGCTAATTTGAATTCAAATCGTAATCGAATAATTGAACTAGTTCAGTTGTTAACTCATTCACCAAAATGGACTCAATAGTAGACAATGATTCGATGGTTTTGCTTTCTTTCCTAACAGGAGACGACTCTCTATTGTACCTTAGAATAATTGAGTCAGTTTTTAAGATATATGCGCTTAAATAATTTATTAGATGAGAAAAAATAATTCGATATAAATGAACTTTTATGTAAAAAAAAAAGTATGTGGAGGCATATGTAAAAAGTTATTTTATATTAAATATTTAATATAAGTTATGATATTAATATCAAGGTTTTAAAAATCGGACCGGACCGGCCGGTTCAACCGGTCGAACCGTGAACCGGTCAGCCAACTGGTCCGATTTAATTTTATAATCGAATTTGCTTAAAATCGGCCAGAATCGGTCTGAACCGCGGTTTAACCAGTCAACTAGTGAACCGGTACGGTTGGACCGGTTGAGTTTAAAATTAAAAAAAAAACTTTCCTAAACTCTAGGTCCCTAACTCAGCCTTCGTTCTGCGGCCTCTACTCGCGCGACAGTCACGAACTCGCGATTCCCCTTGCCTCACACTCTTCTCTCCAGCTCTCATCCTCTCGAAATAATTTAGTATTTTAGTATTTTAGTGATATAAAATAATGAAATAATTTAGTATTTTAATATTGACAAAGCATACTATTTGTTCAGATCTTTTAACGATATACTAAATATTATACTCAATTTGTGATTTGTGAATATTTTCTTGGGTTATTGTTATTTCGATTTGCTTGAAATTATTTTTTGGGTTATTGACATAAAATATTATTTGTTGAATTCAATTATTAAACATTCATTTTATGTCTAATTATTGTGTTGATGTATGAATAAAATATATCTTAACTATGTTTATATTATATTTTATTAGTTTTTTTAATTTTTACTTCATCCCAGTTCGATCCCGGTTCGACTATTGAACTTTGAACCTTTCAGTCTATCGGTTCTGAAGTCGATCCGGTTTTCAAAATCTTAATTAATATACAATAAAAAAGTCCTTATTCATTTGCCTAAATACAACAAAAAATTCTTATATATATTGCTTTATATATATATATATAATAAAAGTAATTCTATCATATTATAAATTTCTGTGTTGTACTTTTTGGGCAAAGTTTTGTGAATTTAATTTTTTGATGTGTGTTTGTGTTGTCATGAATTTGTTTAGAGCAACTGACATAATATTGTTTAGTGCAATTAAATATAAATTTGATTGCACTAAAAAATACTTTTCTCTATAAAATAGAAAAATAGAGAAATATTTTTGATGTATTATATGATAAAAAAATTTCATCCAAATATAAAAATAAATTTTATAAAATTATAATAATAATGATATGTAGTGTTGAATGCTGACTTATAAAGAAGAAATATACAAATAAAATAAATATTATAAAAATAAGGATGCTAAGGTGAATGTGTGGATATACACGAAAAAATAAAATAAAAAATAAATATATCTGCAAGAAAGTTAGAGTTACACAAATTGAGAATAAACTATAAGGCATGATCTTACTTACTTAGATTTAGATAAAAATTTATTAATTAATAGAGCATAATAAAAATAAAGAATTCATGTAGCTAACCCCTTAGTGAAATTAAGGCTTTATTGTTATTATTGTTGTTGCACATATTAACTATTTAAATCACATAAAAATTACAACTATTATGCAATTAATGTCACAAAATTATAATATTTATGTAACAAAATTTTTAATTTTTATATAATTTTAAAAAATTAAATATTAAATATATAAAATAATTATATTTAGGGATATACTTGCAATTGCTTTTATTTTTTATTATTACATGTTGCATTTAAATTTGGAGACATTTGTGCAAGTTGGAATAATGAATGGAAAAAGTTTCAAATGCCTGTCATGATAAATTTTTTTAATAATAAAAATATTACAAGAGTCTAATAATTGAGCTGCATTGCTCCACACTCTGTCACCAAAATGTTAAGAGAGAAAATGAGAGATATTTTTTAAGTTCTAACCTCGGCTTCTCACTCTTAATAGATAAGCAAATCGAGTCATTACATATGCTGCCTTATTTTCGTCTCTTTTAATATGTGAGATCAGATAAAAGTTACCCGATTTCAGTCATTTCATATGTAATGAAATGAGAGTTTTTTTTATGTTGTTATTAGTCTTCATATTAAGAGATATAATCAATAAATTATTTTTTAAAAATAATTATAAATGTTATCTTCAAAGATGATCTCCTTATTTGTTTAATTTTTAAAAATAAATATTTATATTTATCAACCTTTAAATTTTTGAATGATTTATATCCCTTAAAAATGACTTAATTACATTTTTCGTTTGAATGATGTTTATTTTTAAAAATTAAACAAGAAATAAAAAAATTATTGTGGAAGACATTCAAATCAAAATTATTACATCTTCAAAATAATGTAAAATTAATTAGAGAATTGACATAACGGAAAACACAATGCGCACGTGCACATATATATATTAAAAACATTAATTGTAGTTATATTATTTTTATGAAATGATGACTTTAATTTATTTTTAATGATTAGCACTAGAGAAGCTACATTTGCTTGCTTGAATAATTTGACTAGCTAGGTGGCCTTGTATATCACTATTTAACACGTGCAATTTATGTTACATAACACAAAAATATCGCAACATAAAAAATAATAAGATAATATATTATTTCTCTTTTTACGTATCGATTAATCTTACAAGTGCATTAATTTAAAAAAAAATCTTGCAAGTGCATACATCAATATTTAGTGTTTTGTCTTCTATCATATATATTATTCTATTAGAATCTAATAATTTTTTGTTACTTTTAGATATTAATAAATGTGTTAGTAAAATATTTAAAATGTATGGAAAATATTTAAAATGTGTGAAAAATATTTAAAATGTGCTTACAAAAATTTTAGATTTTGAGGTAAAAATTTAAGCTTATTCTTTTAAAAAATTTAGAAATCAAAAGAATTAATGTGGCACATGGCATAATTAAGTCATTTATGAAGGGAAGGCAAAGGGATAAGGCTTGCAGTGATATCAATAAAATATTTTCATGGGAAATACAGAAAAATTAAAATAGGGTAAATAGCATTTAGGTCCTTTTTATTTACTTTATATTTCATATAAATTCTTCTAATTTGAGTAAAGTGTAAATATATCTTTTTTTTAACAGATATTATTTTTATGAAAAAAAATAATTATTTTATGTTTTTTTATAGTGAAAGTAAGTAGTCCAATGATATTCCTTACCTAATTCTATTATAAAATTAATTATTTTAATAATTTTTTGCTACAAAAGTAATGCTTGACATAAAAATAAGAGTATTTTTATTTTTACTAAAAGTTTTATATTAATCTGGCTAATTTAAAAAGTAGATGAACTATGTGCACATAAAAGAAAATAATAAGGACCAAAATGCTATTTATCCTTAAAAATATATAAAAAAATATTTTTTTAACTTATTTAGTATCAAATTTTCTTTTTGATGGAAGAGGGTGGAATGGAGCACTAAACAACAAATTACACAAGCAATTAGTACAAGCCAACATTATTTGAGTGAGTTATTTAATTAAGAGATTTAGTTAGATCAAATAACAAATAAAAATTTCTAAAATTTGAGATATTTCATAAATAACACTTTTATATTAATATATTTAATGTCAAATATATATAGATTTATCAGCAAAACTAAATTAAATCCTTCAAGATTGGTGGAGTACTTTCCATCAAAAAATATATATATCTGTTATTCTCGATGAATTTTTTTTATTTATAAGTATCACTCTTTAAGAAAATATTTTCAGAGACACTTTTTAAGTTGAATATTTATAGATGACATCCCAAATAGAAATAAAATAAAGAGATATCTATAAATTTACATTTAAAATAGAGGATGTTATCTGTAAATATTTGATTTAGATAGTATCATTGTTAAATATTTAACTTAAAAGTAAATTTTATCTAATTCAAACTCAACTTAAATTAAATTTGAAGTAATTCAAAATTATTTTTGAGCTAACTTTTGTACTATTAATATTTTTTTATTATAATTAGTTTAATAAATAATTTAATAATTAACTAAAATAATATTTAATTTTTAATATTTTAAAATTCAATTTGTGTAGCAAGTATGCATCATTGGTTATCCTAATAAAGAGAATTGTGTCTTGCTTGCCCCTCTTGTGGCCAATTTCTACTAAAAAACTACTATAAATCTCTTGTACTTTGGGCTTTTAAAGCTTGCCATCATACTCACTATGCCAAATCCAACACTTCTCATTTAGCAATAATGACAGGCATGCAAAATTCTTATTTTAAGTATTATTATTTTAATCGACTTGAATTTGATGTCAAGCGAAAACTTTGTGACTCAGATTCAACTCAAAAAAGTTCTTTGAGTTAATGAAGACATTTGGCTAATGAATCTTGAAACTGATTAGACTTTATGGAGCGAGTTTCTAATAAAATCGTGAATCTTTAAGATCAAAGTTTTAAAACTCAATTTTAGTCACAAGATAAAAGTATTGGTTTCAACAGTTTCGATAATTCCAGTAGTTTCGGTATAGACAGTTTCAGTGTTTTTATAAATAATTTAAATTTAATTTTTTAATGATAATTATTGAATATTATTTTTTAGAAAAATGAGTTTCAGCTGAAACTAAAACTACTAAAATCGATTTGAAACTATCGAGTTTTTGATAATTTTGATCGGGTTTTAAAACCTTGTTTAATATGGTTAATGAAATGTAATTACAATAATGTCTGGCTTAATTATGCAACCAATGGGAAATTATAAAAAAAATATATGTTGTTAGCTTTCTTGGTTGCCTAGCATAGTAGGCCACCCTTCATTAAAAATTATTTCATCATTTTGTTTTTATTATATATGAAAAGCCTTTCATATATAATATCATGGAAATAGAAAAAAAATAATATATTCTTTGATCTAAGAAATTTGGCTCACAATATGAATCAATTTCTTCAAGTTAATTCTCAAAACTAAATCAAATTTTAGAAGATAAAATAAGTTTTGAATAAAATTATGACGATTTGGGCAGAAAGTAATCGTCAGATAATATTGTATGAGAAAAAAATTATTAGGATAAAGTATAGTTCTTAGCATGTCTGTAGGACGGATGATGAGCGATATCGAAAAAAAAGTAGAATTATTAAGCTGTATAAATAAATAATGAAATTTTAAATGATAAAGTCACCTTTTAAAAAAAATTATAAGACTAATGATTGAAAATTTTATAGTTAAATACGATTGAGTTGGAATAATATTAAGATCAGTAACTTTAAAAGAAGTACATAAGTCACGTAATTTCTTACAGCTAAAACAAATAATGCATTTATATTTGGGATTTGAGATATTACAAAAATTATGTATCTCGATGATAATTAATAAAATTTAAATACAATATGTCTGGCTCAATTATCTCAACCAATGAGAAATTATAAAAAATATGTTACCTTGTATTTTATTTGAATGCAAATATGCTAATCTTTTTGGGTTGCATCACTAGCTCAGCATAGTAGGCCACTCTTCATTAAAATTTATTTCATCATTTTGTTTTTATTGCATATGGGAAGCCTTTTCATGTACGAAATCATTAAAATAAAAATTTGATGTACTATTGAGTTATTAAATATTGATATGATAAGTGTAATTATCCATTAATTAATTTGAGTTTGGTCAAGATTTTCAATTAATTGTGTTTTCAAAACTTGAAACTTTTGATATCTTCCTAACAAATGAAGGGCTATTCAATTAGGAAATATTTAAATGCAACTCGCACGAGAGTTTATTCTTAGTAGAGATTATTTGCTTAAAGGGTTATGTTATAGAAAAAATAAGTCATCGTTTAATTTCAATACGTGATAGATTTAAGTTAATTCACTAACGGTCACCCAAATTTTTATTTTCGAATGAATTCGGGGCACCAAATTGGACTACGCCTCATAGTCGAGTTAATCAGAGGCTAGTCGAATAACGTCAGGTAAACAAGCTACTAACTAGTAATTCTTTTCATATTTCGTTCTGCCCTATCATCTATTTTCACTATAAATACTCAAATTTATAATGGAAAGTGGAATCCCCATCCGACCAATCTAACAACTGAGCTTTAATAATTAAACCACTGGCTATCATTGTTCTCTTGCTCCCAAGTTTTTTTGACTCCAACCATCTCAATAGTTCAGCTTTCGCTCTCCAGTAGAGCTCCCTCATATTAGACGCAGCTTTTCTTGCCACTTCTTTCCTCTTCTGGAGGGACCTTCAGTTGAAGCTTCCTCTCTCTATCTAAACCTAAATCTTTCATGAACTTCAAGTTTCTTCCTAACTTTTCTTTTTAATTTTGTAATTCTAATTTGAAATTTTTACTCAAACAGACTGTTTGAATAGAAGTTGGTCCCAAGACGGCTTTTCAAAGTTTCCAACTCAGCTAGAATTAATTAACTAAAAATTCATTAATGTTGATTCAAACTCAATTTGAAGTTAAATGGAACTTCAACGCATCTCTGACTCTTGCTATTTCACTCACTCACTCAATCGATCGTCGAGAATTTCACATTGTTTGCTTCACCCCTGTCACAAGACGAATAAAAGCAAACTTATGGAGATTTTTTGAGACAAGTACACATTTTCATGTTCACAATGCATGCACATTAAATAGTTACATATATTTTAAATTACTTAAATTATTATTTATTTAGTTATTATAATTATTAATAAAAAATTGTGCCTTGTTTTAATGGGAAGATGGAATCTTTGCCATCTAATCTTGGTAAGTGAAAGCAACAATAAAAGTTTATTAAAGCAGATGGTATTTCTATTGCCCACAGCAAGGTTTTAAAAATCGGACAGGATTGGCCGGTTCAACCGGTCGAACTGTGAACCGGTCAACCAACCGGTCCGATTTAATTTTATAACCGGATCCACTTAAAACCGGCCAGAACCGATCTAAACCGCTGTTCAACCAGTCAACCGGTGAACCGGTACGGTTGGACCGGTTGAGTTTAAAATTAGAAAAAAAAAACTTTCTTAAATTCTGGGTCCCTAACTCAGCCTCCGTTCTGTGGCCTCTACTCGCGCGACAGTCACGAACTCGCAATTTCTCTTGCCTCGCACTCTCCTTTCCAGCCCCCATCCTTTCAGAATGATTTAGTATTTTAGTAATATAAAATGATGAAATAATTTATTATTTTAATATTAATAAAGCATATATTTGTTCAGATCTTTTAATGATGTACTAAATATTATACTCAATTTGTGATTTGCGAATATTTTGTTGGGTTATTGTTATTTCAATTTGCTTGGATATATTTGGGTTATTGACATAAGATATTATTTGTTAAATTCAATTATTAAAAATTCATTTTATGTCTAATTATTGTGTTGATGTGTGAACAATATACATTTTAACTATATTTATATTATATTTTATTAGTTTTTTAATTTTTACTTCATCCCGATTCTACCCCGATTCGACCCCAATTCGATCATTGAATCTTAAATCTTTTAATCTATCGGCTCTGAAGTCGGTTCGATTTTCAAAATCTTAGCCCACACCATACTTATTATTTTCTAATTTATAAAAATATTCGAGGTATTTACATATATGATATATTATTTTAGCATATTTACGCATTAAATGCTAGCACTAAATTTGCATACTTATTATTTTTTAATTTATAAAAATATTCGGGGTATTTACATATTTGATATATTATTTTAGCATATTTATGCATTAAATGCGAGCACTAAATTTTTTAGATATTACATCTCACATAACATATATATATATCGTATAATTTAAAAAATTTAATGGTGTACATTATAATTTAAAATATGTATTTAATATTATAGATATGATAATATAAAGTAATATGTATGTAATTATCTTAAAATATTTTATGTTGACAAAAAAATCTCACTTTATTGGAGGAACGAGAAAAATATTAAAAACAAAGAGAAGAAAAAAAGGGAAGAAATCAAATACCAAAATTTTTTACCCAAAAAATCAATAAAATAGAGAAAATTCGTGACATCGATTTAAGTGAATCAAACATGTTATAGACTAGAAAGAAAATATAATAAACATGTGTGTTGCAATATATAATACGAAAAATAACGAGAAAATAGAGTACAGTTCTTTAGCATTCTTGAAAAATGAGCGAGTATAATTTTTCTCCTTTTTGTTCGATAATATTTTATTACATTTATATTTTTTTTATAAATTTTAGCCGACATTTTACATATCCGATAAGATTCTTAGAATCGTGTAGTTATGTGATACAATAATTAAACTGAGAAACTCTAATATAATTTGGCACAACAAATTTATTTTTTTTAGAAAAAAAATGCAAACAATTTTTTTTTTCAAACATGACATTAAATTCACCCAAAATTTCAAGTATGTTTCAATTATTGAGGCTAGAGCTGATTTATTGTTATACTAAATAATTTGACATAGAGATTATTTGTTTGACATATTTCTTTGACTTAATATCATATTTATTATATTCTAGAAGGCAAGGCATCATATTTTGACTGTGAGATATTTGATGCTGTTTCTTACTGACCGTTGAAAATGTCCCATAATTCATCATGATATCCAAGATTTTAAAAATTGAACTGGACCGGCCGGTTCAATCGGTCGAATCTTGAACCGGTCAGCCAACCGGTCCGGTTTAATTTTATAACCGGATCCGCTTAAAACCGACCAGAACCGGTCTAAACCGCGGTTCAACCGGTCAACTGGTGAACCGGTACGGTTGGACCGATTGAGTTTAAAATAAAAAAAAAACTTTCCTAAACTCTGGCTCCCTAACTCAGCCTCCGTTCTGCGGCCTCTACTCGCACGACAGTCACGAACTCGCGATTTCTCTTGCCTCGCACTCTCCTTTCCGGCTCTCATGAAATAATGATATGAAATAATGAAATAATTTAATATTTTAATATTGATAAACATATATTTGTTCAGATCTTTTAATGATGTACTAAATATTATACTTAATTTGTGATTTGCGAATATTTTATTGGGTTTTTGTTATTTTGATTTGCTCNTAATATTAAAAGTTAAAATTATTTAAATTATAAAATAATAAAAAAATTTAAAATTTTTACTATTATAAAATTAACATATATAATCTTGTATAAACTTCAACTATATGTAAATTATGGTAATTAATTAATATTTTTTTTTCATTATTAATAATATTTTTCACAATATTTCATTTTAAATGAAATATTTTAATTTAAGAGTTCTGCTATATATTTTAAATAACTAACAAATAAAATAGCTATTCGTAAATTAAAATTTTAATATACTAGATTATTCAATAAATTAAGTGCTAATCTATTAAATAATTTAGTGAATTAAACTCTAAATTATGATCAATTAATTGATTATTTATTAGAGCTATGTGATAATTTCTTAATTTAAATATAAGATACGTAAATAAATTCTTTAAGTTGAATGGGTTCTCACCAACATGAAGTCTGTTTATATGATTTATATATTGAATAATTTATGAAAAATATATGAAAAATTAAAATTATAAGATATCTAAATAATTTGTTAATCTAATATCTACTTTTTTCAGCTTATTATCTCAATTAATGATATAATATTTATTACATGAAATCCGGGACAAAAAGTTAAAAAAAAAAACTTAGAAGGTGTAAGTTTAAAAAAAAATCAGGGGGTGCAACTGATTCCCATGTGGCTCCGCCACTGTGCATAAATAACGATATAAATTATGCGTATAAATGTATCATTGATGTCAAAGTTTGTGACATTCTTACTTTTGAATATTATAAATATTTAATCTTGTTACTATTTATATGTCTTGATTGGTTGTAATTTTATTTAATGTAATTTCATGCTAGAATCGTAGTGTAAATCATTATAGCCTGTCATTTTCTGGTTTGATTTACTATTTAACTATTAATTATTATTATCATCTTTTTGAGTTGAGACGTGAGAAAGTTGGTCATCGAAAATAGATGGTTGGATGAAAAGTAATGCAAGGAGTAAAACGATTAAGGAATATGATCGCTCAAAGTCAATTTTCATGTAAAAAAATTTATCCTTAAGCCGCTTTAAGAGGTTCACTAAAAACTCATGATGTTACAAAGGGAGAGGATAGTTATACTAGGTGACCGGAGGAATTCCGAAAAAGATCATGAAGTTCCTTTCTTTTTATATATCCTCCTTTTTGTGTTATTTTTCTCCCCCGTCCTATTAGCGGGGAATTTAATATATTTATGCTCTGTTTGGTAATAAGAAAAATAAAAAATTTAGTTA
>JAEMOT010000132.1:1568-27120 GCA_019297695.1 Apostasia ramifera | reverse complement strand
ATATATATATATATATATATATATAATTTTAGAAATTAAGTGAGTAACAAAACCTTCTTTCAGAAGTGAATTATATAATTCTTTCTAAAATTCAATGAAAATTCTACGAAAATAATTTAAATGGCTTTTGTTATTCATGTACTTAATTGAAGATGCAAAAATATGATTGAAATATAGTTATTTCAAATCAAAAGTTGATGGAATTTATCAATAAAAAAAGGAAAATTGCATAGTGAACCTCTAGTTTGGTCCTATGCACAAATAAGTCACATTAAATCGCTAATCTCGTATTTAATTTGGATAAATACAACTATATTGTATAATAATTACAATAATATTATGATGCTATACTATGCACATCACGATGATAACATTAAAAATGACAAAAAAAAAAGACAATTTAGTATTTTTATTTAGCCACATTAAAAATAATTATATACTTTTACCTTACCAAACTATCACGTGACATCATAAATAAATTTTAATATTAAAATTTAATTATATTTTATGTCGTACACTTATTGTAAAATAAAAAATTAATTTTATTTCACATTATATATATATATATAATAAAAATAATAAAATTATATCGTATTTCTCACAATTTCAACATAATAACTAAATAAAAATATATTTTTATTAAAATTTAATTTTAATTTTATTAAAATTAATTTAGACGAAGGAACACATAATAGCTACAATAACAGTACAATTAAATAGCTAATCTTGAATAATTTTTAAGTGTAGTTCTGTTTTGTCTTAAATTTGTTGCACCTTTAAGGGTTTTTTTATAAAAAAAAAAAAAAAAAAAAAAAAAAAACTAATCTTGTATTTTTTTAACTGCATAGATATAATCTAGATATTTGCATGATTATATCTGTGGTATTTTTTTTTATAGATCTTTGTGGTATTATTAAATATGAATAAAGTAAAATTTTTAAAATATTTTTGAAAAATATAAGTTATTACTTTAAAACTGTTCATCTGATAGAAATTAAAAAAAATCTAATTTGGACAAATATTTCTCTTATGGCAGTGCAGCAGATTTGCGGTTGGGTTGGCCCCAAAGGACGAAGAAAGCTTGGCGGAATCCGCCGGCATCGGCCGTCGTTTTCACTTTTCACCGCGAGACTTTTGTCTGCCTCCTCCTACCAAGAGAGGAAGAGAGAGTTTTGTGGTGGAGTCCCACGGACTTCCACGAAGCGCAAATCTGCATTTATTGCGCAGTTGCTCGCCCCATTCCTGAGTCCTTCATCGCGTTAACTTAGCCGAGAAGAATCGTCCTTCCCCTCTCTTCCCCTCTGATTCTTTCTCGCGCCTAACCCTTATATATTTCTGAAATTGGCCTTCTTTCAAAACAGTCGAGCATGGATTTCGTTGCTGCATCTCCGATCCTTCGCCCTCCGCTCGGGGATGAGGTGGTCGGCGGCGGAGGAACTGACGAGGAGAGCTCCATGGCTTCCGAGCTTCTGGAAAGACTTGTCGTCGGCGTGATCACCTGCGTTTTTGCTATAGGTTTGTTCTTCTGCTGTTCCACTGACTAGCCGTTCGACGAAGCGATCAGAATAACCTAAATCTCTAATGGATTTTTCTTGGGTTTTAGTGTTTTAGCTGATTTTGTGAAATTATGTGAAGAAATCATTATTGCTCCCCAGCTGTTTGATTCCCAGTGGGTATAACACCACTAAAACAGCGATCTTGTTGTTTTACAGTGGGGGCTTTGATCGGCGCCGTTACTGGAGCATTGATCGGCCTCGCAACAGAGACTGGGTTTTTTAGGGGAGCAGGAATCGGCGCCATTTCTGGGGCCGTCTTTTCCATTGAGGCCGTTGAGTCCTCCGTTGCCCTTTGGCATTCGAGTGATTCAGGGCTTCGGAGCATCCTCTATGTGGTAAGTCAAAATCATTTCAGCTTTCTTTTTAATCTCATGAATCCTGAGATTATATTCGTTCAAAAAAAATCCTGAGATTATAAAAGTCAATACAGACTTTTAGGAATTAAATTCAATTTCAAAATCCTTCAGCTTTCTCTTAGGATCTTTGAAATCTTTCCTTTTACGAATCTTTTCTTTTCTACTTTATCAATTCTTTTAACTGCCAAAATAATTTCTGAATTCATATCATTATCTTTGATTTCTTGTAGGTTGACATCATATACAGCCTTTTGAGCGGAAGAATTGTCCGGGAGAAGGTCGGACCTGCGGTTCAGAGCGCAGTGCAGAGCCAGGTAACTATGTTCCAAACTCAAAGCACACTAGTTAATCCCCTGGGTTGTACTCAGATTTAAAATCACCTTGATTTTCTTTTGACTCGAACTCAACTCATTAGAAATTTATAGATTTGACTTGAAACCAATTTGATGTTGCCTACTCATGTGCTAGAGAGTGTAGTGTTAGAGAACAAGGGGATAGATGCACAACTGATACATCGTTCTACAACTACAATAACAACGCCTTGACCACAAACTTGCTGGGGATTAGTAATTTTTTCCCCCAGATTGCGCATTCAATTGATAACAATAAGTATATTATAGAGAGTGCGTATTTAATCAAAGAGAGTCGTCTTAGATGGTATTTGGACATATAAATCGTAAGCCGATAGAAGCTCAAGTTGGATTATTAGATTTTGCCAATATTAAAAGAAGAAGAAGAAGACCAAAAATAACATGAGAAGAAACTATAGGGAATGATCTTGGATACTTGAAGCTAAATGAGACATTGTTATTTGATAGAGCGCAATGGAAACAAAAGATTCATGTAGCCAACCCCACTTGAGATTAAGGCTTAGTTGTTGTTGTTGTTATACATATTCAATTCAAGATATAAGTATAGTTCCATGTAACGAGAATCATCTCAAAAATCTATTCAGAATTAAATAAAATTCATTCGACTCAAATCAATCTTGTTGAATTGATGTTGTTGAGAGTGAACTACTTGATCATTGCCTTCTGAAACATTTGAATATTGATGGCAGATGAGCGCTTTGGACTTGCCATATGTCGAAGCTCTGGATATATTTGAAACTGGTGGCACCTGCGGCATGTCGAAAGATTCAGTTGATTCGCTTCCGAAGATTAGAGTCACTCTAGAAAACAGCTTGGATGGATCAGGAGAAAGAATTTGCTGTTCTGTCTGTTTGCAGGTTGGCATATTTTTCTACTGTAATTGAAAAAAGATATGTTCTTTATTATTTAATTCTGTAAAAAATACTGAAAATTTGAAGTTCAATCTTTATCAGGATATCCACATTGGGGAAACAGTGAGGAGTTTGCCCAATTGCCAGCACATGTTCCATTTGCCTTGCATTGATGGCTGGCTCACCAGGCATGGTTCTTGCCCTCTTTGCAGGAGAGAGATCTAGATGCTATACTTCTCGTGTAAATCATCTTCAGTCGATTTCTAGATTTTATTGATTCATTTTCCATATGAAAGCTATATTTCGTCCTTTTGTCACCTTTGTAAAGGCTAGAACTTTGTTCTTTCATATGCCATGCCCTCACCTTTCAGAGCAGTTTCTGTATTCAAGGCGATCTCTGTAAATGTTTTGACTGCATTATAAAGTTTTCCTTTATTACAAAAATTATGACAACAGTAGAGTTTCATTGCATAGATTTCTCTTTTTTATTCAGCTTTATATAAAGTAATTTTCCTGTTAGCAGAAGTGAGTCAAGATTATCTGTATTGACATTATATTAAGTCGTTTAGTGTCTTCCTTTTCCGGTATTGGCACTGTCTACGTAAAAAAAATTTGCATTGGTGGAGTTAATAAACTTTTTTGATTGACATGAGAAAATTTTTTTGGTCATATTTGAAGAGAGTACTTAAGTGTAGACATGTATATATTGGCTGTGAATAATTGGAACTGAAATTCAAGTTCTAAAGTCAAACTCAACTCATAACTCCCTTTTCAAACTTTGGGTACTTCTCTGTGACCTTGTGTGCTTAGTCATGGAGTTCTTTTCTGGCAGTAAAGTTCCTTTTCTCACTTATTTGTTTTAATTTAGGTTCAATTTGGCATTATTGTGTTGTATGAAAAAGCAATATGCTGTGCTTTTGTGCTTTCGTATAAAATTGTTTCGTGTTTGATAAATTGTTGCTATTAGAAATAGAGCTGTTTGGTAGAAATTATTTTATTATATAATTCATTTATGTTATCGATACAATTTGATATTGAAAAAATTATAGATTTAGAGCTAAATGAGGCGCTTTTATTGAATAGAGTGTAATAGAAATAAAAGATTCATGGAGTTGATTTCACTTAGTAGTATAAGACTTAGTTATTATAGTTGTATTGATATAATTGAAAAAATATTATTATTATTAATTATATGGATATTATTATTAATTATATAACAATTATATGTGTTGACAGACTATTTAGGACTAGTTGTTTTATATAGTAATTATAATTATAATTATAACTATATATAATTAATAGATACTAATATATATATATATATATATGACTTTTGGTAGTTATGTATGTATATTTTAAATTTCATGTAACATTTTTTTTTATAACTTAAAAACATTGCTTCAAATTTTTATTCTTTATTTATTTACAGCTCAAAAGAAAGGATAGAATGAGGAATGAGGATGTTAAGGTGAATGTGTGGATATACACGAAAGGATAGAATGAGAAATGAGTATATCCGAAAAAAAGTTGGTGTTGCACCAATTAAGGATAAATTTAGAGAAAGTCGGCTTAGATGGTTTGGACATCTAAATCGTAGGCCGATTGAAGCTCCAGTTAGAAAAATTGAGTTATTGGATTTTGCCCATGTACAAAGAGGAAGAGGAAGACCAAAGAAGACATGGCAAGAAACTATAAGAAGTGATCTTAGTTACTTAAACTTAGATAAGAATTTGGTAACTGATAGAGCGCAATGGAAACAAAGGATTCATGTAGCCGACCCCACCTAGTGGAATTAAGGCTTGGTGGTTGTTGTTGTTGTTGTTGTTGTATTTATTTACAGCTCAATTGCTCAAAGCAACTGTCTATGAAAGCTATTTTTTTAACTTTTGCATTGTAGTTTTTAGTAACGATTTTTTTTTTATATAACAGTTTTATCAAACATAGTTTTTAGCTTTCAGACTTCAGCTGCGCAAGAAAGTGATTTCTCTATTTATCAGTCTTTGCCAAACATACCCGTTTTGTGCACGAGAATTTAACTAAAATCTTTTAACTCAAATCTTGGATGATATTCTTATGCATGCCCATTTTTTGTGCTTAGACTTGTAAAATAGTGACAAAAGTATGAATCATGAAGAAGATGGTATTCATCTGTCTCTTCAAATTTATTTCAGATCTGAATCATTAGGGAGTGAAGTGAAAGTAAAAGAGAAAATTTTGATGCTGAATGGCTTTTATGGAGCTTTTTTTTCTCTTCAGTTGGAAATTCATGCCAGCATTTGAAAGGACACCATATGGATTCAACTCTTGTAGCTCAAGTATACTCTCTTGTTTCATTGGTAGGTAGTTTTTGAAAAATGCATTTAGCTCTCTCTTCTTGTGCTGTTTTTCTGTCATTTTGTGAGTTATTTTTCTTCCCTTGGTGATACTTATCATTTATTATTTGTTTAGTTTAATATCATTATAGTATGAATTAAAGTATTAGTAATTAATAATATACTCTTAAAATCAGGGCCTCTAACTTCTCCAATTGAAATCAAAATTCTTGCCTTCCTTCTTCTGACTCTTCTTGTATTCTTGCTCTTCTTGATAGATGATGTGATTTTGGGTAATTTCTAGAAGTCATCAAACAAAATAATTACCACAATACTAATACTATTGAGCCATGCACTACATTAGTCTAATTTAAGTATTGTTCTTGTAATAGATTGACATCTTTGTACATTGAGATAAGTTCTCGCAAAGAAATGTAGATGACAGATTAGTTCAAGATGTGCAAAGACATCAATCGAGTTGTCTTGTTGAAGAACCTATAGAAAAGCAACAGCAGAGATTTTTGCGAAGTTTTTCCTCATGCTCGTATCATTTGAATGCCTTGAACTATTTCTTGTTTGCGAAGTTTTTCTACGAATGACTATTTGAAGACAGTTCAAGATGGGCAAAAACTTCTGTCGAGATGAGTCAAGTTACCTTGTAGATGAACCCGTATAAAATCAATAATGAAGATTTTTTTGAAGTTTTTCTAACGCTCATATCAGCTGAACACCTTGAACTATTTCGTTCTTGTTTACATAGATGACTATTGGGAGATCGATTCAAGACGAGGAAAGACTTCTATTGAGACGAGTCAAGTTGCCTTCTTGATGAACCTATAAAATATCAATAACACAGATTTTTGCGAAATTTTTCCAATGCTCGAATCAGGTGAGCTTGTCAAGAAGAGTGAGCGCTTTATATACCTTGGATCAGTTATACAAAATGATGGCGAAATAGATAATGACGTTATTAGGAGGATTCAAGCAGGATGGGTAAAATGGAGAAATGCTTCTGGTGTGTTGTGCGATAGAAAAATCTCATCCAGAATCAAGGGTAAATTTTATAAAACTGTAGTAAGACCAGCGATGATATATGATGCAGAATGCTGGCCTGCAAAGAAGAAACATACAAATAAAATAAATGTTGCAGAAATGAGGATGTTAAGGTGGATGTGTAGATATACACGAAAGGATAAAATGAGAAATGAGTATATCCGAAAGAATGTTTGTGTTGCACCAATTGAGGATAAACTTAGAGAAAGTCGGCTTAGATGGTTTGGACATCTAAATCGTAGGCTGATTGAAGCCCCAGTTAGAAAAATTGAGTTATTGGATTTTGCCCATGTACAAAGAGGAAGAGGGAGACCAAAGAAGATATGGCAAGAAACTATAAGGAATGATCTTAGTTACTTAGACTTAAATAAGAATTTGGTAACTGATAGGGCGCAATGGAAACAAAGGATTCATGTAGCCGACCCCATCTAGTGGGATTAAGGCTTGGTTGTTGTTGTTGTTGTTGCTCGAATCAGGTGAGCATGTTGAAATATTTAGTTCCCGTTTAGCTGGTTAACCCATCGGAGTATTGATCTTTTGATTCTGATTTTTGTTTGAGTTCGCTCGAAAATGATTTATATGGGAGTCTTGATCATGAGAGCAAAGAAGATATCAGTGTTTAGTGTGGTCAGAGGAGGATATTATTTTGATTGGGAAAGGGACCGTTTGCTATATTTAATGATAGAGGACAATGAAACAGGATGACTTTGAGCTGGGAATGGGAACTGGGAAGCAAACTATCTTGTTGCAACACTGGAAAGTTGGAGTAGCTGCAGGAGATGTAGCACCCTAACTGCCTGCCTCTCATCAGTAAACAGCATTTAATAGGCTGGCTGCATAGTTTTGGTTTGAAGAGAAATCACCATAAATTGAAAAAATTATTGGGTTCGCACATCAGGTATCTGTCCTCCGATCACCGGGAGGAGCTCTTGCCCCGTGCATCACGGCAATAAAACTGCATATCCACACCGAATCGTCACGTTGCATCAACGCTGTGGCTGGATCAGACGATCTTGCCAGGCCGAAACATGCGACGATGCTAGATGGACAATCCGGTTAGGTCACCGGTGCAGCTTGGCTGGACTATTCGACCAAGCCAACACTATGGCTTGGCCGAAAAGTCTGGTGTGGCTGGATGAATGGTCTGGACACAACGCTTACGCGACCGAATGGTCTGGCACTGACGCGCTGTTTCGTCGCCATGATGCTGGGGGACAACCGCCCACACACAGGGAGCAGTAATTAGGGGACAAACGCCTGATGTGATTAGGCGTCCAAACTCAATAATTTTTTCAAAAATTGGGAGCAATTTCGCTGTAATATTCTGTAATTTAAATGTAAAGTATTATCTTCTTTAGTTTTAGAAAATTGCGTGATTTGAATATTTTTCAAAAGAGTTACCCGTCCTAGTAGTATTCCAGCTTAAATACGCTTAAATGTAGACTTTTTCATCATTAACTTGAAGCAAAGAAAATATCTTGGTTGGAAACTTCTTTACATCGGCTTCTAGCATTGGAGGATTATTATTCGAAGTAACGATCATGAGCAGAACGGTTAGCAGGCGGCGATAAAAATGCCAAGTTTTAGTTTTGAAATATGATTTTAGTTATCATATATATATATAAATTGTATCCAAATATGAATCCCGAAGCATTTGGGTCCTCTATGCGCATTCGTGCGTCGATACAATAGTATGCGATATGATTATTCAATTTTGAAAAAAATCTGAGTTGATATAACTTGACTATTTTTTACCTATTTAGTGAGCTTCGAATTATCCTAAATTTTTAGGCTTAAATCATCGTAATATAATGTAACAAATTTTTTTAAGTAATTTCATTTCTTAGTTATGTTGGATATTCATTGAGCTAATAATTCATTAACATTAATTGAGCAATAATTTAGTTAACATGTTGTAGAACATAGTTAAACATTTGAGCTTTTAACTAATCTAACAAAATTCTAGAAAAAATCACACAAAATTTATTTGTGAAAATTTATTGAGAGAGTTCACATAGTTTTGATTAATTTAGTGCAAAATTCAATCTAATTTTTTTTTAAAAAAAAATCATTAAAAAAAATTCTATTTGTCAAAATTTGAATTCAAATTAAAAACATTCACTTGATTTTGAGTTAAGTTTGAAGCTAAGTCCATTTCAATTGCTAATTTTTATTTGCTAAATTAAATATATAATACACATTCTAAATGGTATTATGATTTAACTTCCAATTTATATATATATATATATATTATGTTAATTTCATTTATATATATATATAATTTAGATATGAAATTGAATTGATTTAACTTGAAATTTTAAGAAATTAATTTGATTTTAAAATATAATTATCACTAATAACAAAAAATCTAATCGTATTACACAATTTAATTTCACATGGAATCCTAATGTGAGCTGACAATTTCCATTTTTCTTAATTTTTATTTAATCACAAGCGATTAATTTTATGTATGTGGTCAAGTATTTGCCGCTGAGATGAACGCAAAGCCAAATGGCAGAGAGAAGCTCCCTTCATTATCTTTTAATAATCACGTAATTACACAATTTATTCTTTTTTTTTTTTGGAAAATTATGCTTAGGTCTATTTGATTTGGAATCCTTTTATTTAACAATATCAGTATTTGGAAAAATTATTGGGTTCGGAGAGCTCGCCACGTCATCTTTCCATACACTAATTAAATGACGATAGTTGGCAGCGAGCGGCTCACTGCAGCTGGATTCGGAGATCAATGTGCTTGTTATAGATATAAAGGTACTTATTATAAGCATAAATGTGCTTGTTATAGACATAAAGGTGCTTGTTATAGGCATAAATATACTTATAGATATAAATGTGCTTATTATATGCCTATAACAAGTACATTTATGCTTATAATAGCCTATAACAAGCACCTTTATGCTTATAATAAACACCTTTATGCCTATAATAAGCACATTGATTTTCGAACCCAGCTGCAGTGGGCCGCCCGCTGCCAGCTGTCACCATTTAATTGGTATATGAATAGGTGACGTGGTGAGCTCTCCGAATTCAATAATTTTGCCAGTATTTGAGCTAAATTTTTTATTTATGATATTAAAAATAATTATACTTTTTGGCAATATTAATTAACTTTATATCTTTGTTTTATTATTTTTTGCCACTTGCTTTAATTGCAAGCCAAATGGAATGAGGCAGCTCCGGACGTTATCTTCAATCATGCAAAATTGGAGTACTCACATGTTTTTATTGGGTAAATTATGTTTAGGTCTCTGATATCAAGCTTCCTATCATACTGGTCCCTTTTTAATAAAATCATATATGAAAATCCTTTACATTCAATATTGATTTCAAATAATATTCTAAGTTGCTATATCTTTTAAATAATTTTCATTTAAGAACTAATAGTTTTAGATGAATAAAATACTAGATTCACCATTTAATCACTATTTCATCTCTGTCTCACCGATTTTAATATTTTTATTTTCGCAAAAGCTCATACTTTCCTTATTCTTCTTATGTATGAGGCGCAGGTAGTTGGAAAATAAGAAAAAAGGAAAGGTGAAACTCAAGTAACGGGATAAAAAAGAGAGCTATAGGGTGACAGTAATTATCAGTACTTAGAATTCCGGTAATATATGATTTTTAACATATTTTTTTATTATAGAGATAATGAAAAAAAGATTAATAAGTTATAGAATTTATACTTTATGTTAATATATTGAGATAGATTTTCAAGGCAAAATTAGTATGTCGGTTAAATAGAATAATGCTTCGATAGTTTTGGACTAGATCATGACTAGTTGCTGGACTGAGACTGAATAACAATTCAGAAAACATCATCAGATCATAATAAAATGATAACCTAAACTTAGGGAATAAAATGTAATTTACCTTTATTTTGTCTTCTAATCCCTCTGCTTCCCTCCCTCGTCCTCTCTCTCTCTCTCTCTCTCTCTCTCTCTCGCGCGCGCGCGCTTCGTCCTCCTCCTGCCAGAGCAGAAGAAACCCAACAGCCGAAACTCACTGAAGTGAAGAAAGAGCTTCCTCAGCCGTTAAAATCTTCCTCTCGAAAGAAGAATGAGCCTCACACACTCTTCTCCTGTAGCAGCACCGGATTCCGGCTCTTCCAAAGTATCTGAAGGTTTTCCTTTCTTAAAAATATTCATCCCTGTCGTGGCAAGTGCGACAGGAATCATTCTAGGGTTATTGTTCTTCTTTTGCGTCAGAAAAATGTGCTCAAGGAGAAACACCCATCGGAAAAAGAGTGAGATGATTCTCGTTTTCTTTTGTTTTATTTCCCCGTTCTTCTCTGATTAATCTTGGATTTGGATGTTGCATCTGCAGATATTAACTGGCCTATGATCGAACTGAGGAAGTTCCAATTCGATGAGATTAAGAAGGCCACGAATGCCTTCAGCGAGGAGAGATTGATTGGTTCCGGTGCTTTTGGGAACGTTTATAGAGGGGTTTTTGATGGCGAAAAGACAGCAGTTGCCATCAAGAGAGCGCATTCAGATTCATATCAGAGTGCTGAGGAATTTCGAAATGGTTTGTGATGAAATCTTATCAATCTGAACATACTGCAACTCCAAATCTCAACTTTTCAAGGTGAAGTAGGCTCAAATTTTTCCGGGGAGAGGGATTGAACCCTATATCTCCAATTATACTTGGATTGGGGCATGAGAAACTTGAAATCAGCTAGAATCAGTTCCAAACTAAACTAAACTCCTTGACTCAAAATTCAAGTAACTTTTGAGCGAGTTGCAGTTTCAATCATTTTTATCAGCTAAGATTGAGTTTTCCTTGTTTGTACCAGAAGTTGAGCTCCTTTCTAGAGTGAAGCACAGAAATCTAGTGGGCTTGGTTGGCTACTGTGCAGAAGCTGGTAAACAATATTGAGAATTCTTTTTGTTTGCAATTTTCAGCACTAGAGTTTCTTCTATTAACAGAAGTCACTGCTTATGGTTAAACATGGAAATATCTTGTTATGATTAGGGGATAAATTAAGATGCCCATCAGTTGCTTCAGTTTTCAGTAAAGTGAATTTTATGAAAAATAAGATTTGGGCTGAAATATTGGGATGATGATCACAGTAAATTGCCTTTTATAATCAATTCAGTATAGGCCTTTTTTTCCTCAACCATAATGTTAGCGATAGTTGGAGGTCATTGGGGTTCGAATTTGAGACATCTAATTTTAATGCCATGTTAAATCTTGATAGGGTCAGTTGATAACTAGAAGTTAACACACTTTCGGACTCTCAATATTCTACTCAATGCTTATGTCCATGCTGCAAAGTTTACATTAACGATGCTTCACAAAAACTTTATTTCAATCTAAATGGAATTCTTTTATCACATCAAAATGGACAATGAATATTTAAAAAGTTGTAAAAATACATAATAAAATATCCATATTTAGCATCATGTTGAAATGAAATTTACATTGCAACCTGCAATTTTTGTCATGCAGGACAGAGGATACTGGTATATGAATATGTTCCTCATGGATCTCTAAGTGAATACATACTTGGTAAGGCTCTCCTCTTCCTTCTTTAATCTCCCCTTACACAGTCTGACAAATTTATTATTACACTATACAGGAAAAGGAAGAAGGCCTTTAACTTGGCAGCAGAGAGTAAACATAGCCATGGGAGCTGCTAAAGGTGAAGACTTTTACATAAACAAGAAAATTAGTTCACTTAAAAACAGGTATCACAAAGGTGAATTAAGAAAACCCATCAATTTGTTTTCCGAAATCTTAGGATCCAAATATCAAATAATTGTTAGGGATGGGTTTTTTCATAAATATGTGAATCTTGGTTGCTTTTCATATCTAGATATAAAATGATACTTAGTTCAATGTTTTTTTTTTTGAAAGGATATTTAATACAATGTTGGGAATGCAAACGAGCAATTAATTCCACAATTGATAGTTCAATAACAAGTTATATTGCCATACAAGTAGTGGCACCTACCCATTAGTTTGATTTTTGAGTTAATAGGTGTCCATTCACTTTTGTATTTAACCTCATTTCGGTTCATCTAGAATCTCTCTTCTAACAAGTGGTATCAAAGCTGATGGTTTAACTAAGATTAGGTGGTTCATTCAAGTAATTTCATGGATAGCATTGTTCCTACTGTGGTTGAGTGAAAATTTAAAAGTGAGCGACTCACACTGCAACTTTAGGTGGTTAAATGAGCTATTGATGTGTATGCACTTGATGTGTTAAGATGACCCATTAGATGGGAAAACCCAACATGGATCAATTTTTATGTAAGGGGGTGTTGGGCACACAAGCAATTATCTAACACTGGTAGTTCAACGACAAGGTGTGGTGTTGTATACAACTAGTGGCTCTTACTTGCATAGGCTTTTGGGTTAATGAATGTCCATTTACTTGTATATTAGGTCCAACTTACTATCAGTGATATTTCTCCCTTACAATACAACCGTAGATGGAGGTGCAATTCATTGAACCTCATATTAACTTGTGTACAACTTCTTCATCTCTTTCTAAATCACATCTCGTAACTCTTGTGATAGATCACTATTCCATATTGACACTTGGTTTGTGTAGGCATAGCTCATCTCCATGAACTTGAGCCAAGCATAATCCACAGGGATGTAAAGCCGAGTAACATACTCATCGACAATGAATTCGAGGCTAAGGTTTCCGACTTTGGGCTTGTGAAGTTGGGACCGGATGGGGATAAATCGCACGTCAGCACCCAGGTGAAAGGAACTCCTGGCTACATGGATCCTGCCTACTGCTCCAGCCTTCACCTCACTCCTTCCAGTGATGTATTCAGCTTCGGAGTCATACTCCTACAACTTGTTTCTGCTTGCCCAGTTCTTGATCACTTGAGACACAAATCTCATTATCATATCAGTGATTGGGTAATCTCTCAAAACAGTTTTAGTTCAATTCCAGATTAAGCTGACCTTCATGAATGTTCAAAAAATGGCGTATTGACCCAGCATTTGAACACACATTCAGTGATGATAAACTGGAGGAAATTTGGGCGTGGAAAGTTCTTTGTGAGAGATGGAGATTTTTTTTTGGTCATAAATGAAGGTGATATAGATACTTTTAGTGGGAAACAGAAATGGTTTCTTATATTTGAATTTGAGAAAATATAGAAAGAACAATGAACACTAAAATCTCCATGCGCCACCTAAAACTAGTCCAGTAGTCCTCATTTGATACACACCAAACTGGATTTAGCTGCAAAGATGAATTGGATATGGATAGTTCTAATAAGATTAGATCCTTGAATACGTTTCATTTTTTAATTTCATCTCTTTGATGTATTTGTTGAAAATGTTTCTCTCATTCACTTGTTCAGGCAAAGCCTAGTATAGAAAAAGGAAGGGTTGAGGAGATACTTGATCCAAATCTTCAGCTAGCGGGATGCAACATGAAGGTGATGCTGAAAATGGCGAATGTAGGCATTCTATGTACAGCATGGGAGCCGAAAGACAGGCCGTCCATGAGCCATGTTGTGAGAGAGCTGGAGGCTCTGTACCATTTGACGAAGAAAGTGCAGAAATCGTCGGAAACAGATGAGTTGCAGAGTATCAGCATCGACGGCATCGGTTTGCAGAGATTTTCTGTTGAAGGCTTTGATGATTTGTCTTCAAGGAGCGTAAGCTTGAGGTGTCTTGATGTTAATAGAGTCAGCTTTGAGTTTGACGGAAACAACTTATCTGGGATCAGTTAGGACACTAATGTTGGAAGATAATGCTTTTTGCTCATTGTTGTAGGATTATATATAAAACTGCTTTATTTGCATTTGGGGAATATTCATGATTCTCACACAAAAGTTGTGTATTTACCTATAAAATTTCCAATGCATATTAAATTTGTAAAGAATAAGTTTTCACATTATCCACTGGCACTTATGTTAATAAAGTTGGGTGATGGCTACTTATTCATCAATCAAAAAACTTACATCTCAATGTGAAAAATTCTGCTTTCAGATGAATATACTTACAACATTTTACAACATTTCACCACTGTGTTTGTTAATAAATGAGAGAAGAGAGCTCTGCTAGCAAGCGAAGCACATGGTACTCATGAGTTATAGTAAGAGAGAACGAGAGACAGTAAGTTGGGAAAAAGACAAAAAAGAGAATGCTGAAAACTAAATCACGCACAAGAATTTAGATGGTTCAGAGAAATTTTCTTATGTCTATCAGCAAAGTTGGTTCAAGTTCCACTATGTGATGAATAAGCTCTTTGAAGGGTGAGTACAAGGTAGCAGAAGAAGAGAATGGGTGAATAGGTTTCTTCAAATGACTTTTTACGAACTAAGTTTTGGTATTTATAGCCATAATAGGAGAATTAAAGGAGGGTTGAAATTCCTTTTATCTAGACCACCTTGGTTGAGCTGGACATCAGGATGATCTAGATCTTGTTACGTGGAGCCTTGATGGGGATGTTTGGCGGAATGACGGGCTTGGCAGTCCATGATGCTAAAGAAGGGACAGAACAGTCGGTCTGGTGGTGTAGAAGGCATTCCTTGTCCTGTACTGTCTGTATTATCTGTGCTTGGGAAATGTGGATAAAGATAATGTGGCGTCGTTTCTGCACATTATTTGCCCAAAAAATGAGAAGATAAATGGGGCAGATGGGCGCCATAAGGTGGCTATGGCAAGAGAAATCAATAGCCATATTATCCTATGATAGCTTGTTGGGTTCCACAGGTATAGAGCGAACAAACATATTCTTGTTGACTGGTAACCTCTAGAACAAATGAAACTGGTAAACAAACTTTTCTCTTGATGTTGGTTTGTGTATTGTCATTAGACTGACTTGACTTGGAGATGATTTGACAATATTTGCTCATGCCACCACATAGGCTATTATGATGCTTCTGAATTTCTCGCACAAACAGTGTTGAAATTGTAATGTTATAAATTTTGAGTGAGCACAATATAAATTCTCTGATGAATATGCTTACAAACGTGTTTACAGTGTCATATTCATTAATTCCTGTGACTTTTGTGCAACAATTTCTTTTCACTAGCAATGTAAAACTCTCGAAAAAAAATTTTTTGTTTTTTAATGAAGAATCTATTTGTCTTCATCTTTTTATTGAAGACTTCAAACTCAGTGAAGACGATCCTCTCTATCACTTGCGAGATTCCATTTATACAATGGATAAGAAGAGACAATTTTTTTACCATAAAAANGGGCGCTTGATCTTTAAATTGATATTTAGCTAAAATTGAGCTCGACTTCAGCTTATTAAGCCATGATCAGGTTAGATTGACTTGGCTCGTTCTCTATTTTTTAAATTTTAATTAATTCATTGTAATTATTTATTACTTATATATAAATATATATTAGTTATAAGGATATCTATTAAAAATTATGTATAATATGAAATAAAATTAATTATTATATTAAAATATGTGAGGGGTGTGATAATAAGTTATTATTTTAATATATGACTAAGTTGTGAAATAAATTGATTTTTTATTTTAAAAAATATATATACATTTACATAAAATATAATTAAATTATAATATTAAAATTTATGTATAATACGAGAGATTAAAATTAATAATAATTTTAATTCAACTACACAAACACATCTGAATGAGAATAACTTACAAAGATGATTAACTAACAAAGTTATAATTTGAACCAGTTTAGGTTGTAATATGTTTAAATACAAAATTTTAATTATTTAACACGTAAATTGTGAAATTGTCGTATAATCTTCAACTTTAATAATTATTTTGGGTATTTATATTTGTCATCTTCAGAGATCTATTATTTTCAAGTAGCACCCTCAAAGTCAATTATTTTCATGCAATATTCCTATCTAATTTTAAAAGCAGAGTGATGTCCGAAAATAATAGAACTTTGGAGGTTACAGATGTAAATTTCTTTAATTATTTCATATCTAGCTAATTTTAATATAAAAAATGTATTTTATTTTTTATTCTATAAATACTAATATGAAAAATCTAATCATTTTCTTTTACTACAAATATTTTTATAAAATATAATATTATTTCACATTTTATCTAAGTTTTTATATTTAAATATTTTAATTTAAATAACACCATATTTTTCTATCTAATTAAAAAAAAATTAAAGAGGTTAATTTTGCTTGAATATTTATAAAAATTAAATTGAATCTAGATTGTTTCGATCACATAAAATCAACTCAAATTTATTGATTAAAGAAATAAAAATAAATAATATTATTCATATATTTTTACACGTATATGTAATTGGTTTTACTCTGTTAGCTTTTAAATAGTGTGTAATATAGACAATAGGTTAATTCTCTTTTTTGTTGATATTTTTATTCATCAGATCAAGGTAGACTATCATAATTTAAAATAATTGTAGAAATAAATATATTTATATCTAAAGTTCTAATTAAAATATCAAAATATTAATTAAAAGTCAAATTAAATTTAATTTAGATTGAGTTTAAATGGATAACAAATCAATCGGGCTTAACTCTAAAATTTGGATCAAAGCAGATGAAAGTAGAAATTTTTATGTTCAATCTTTGAGGTGAGGTGGAATCTGAGCCCAAATCTGATCATTTTAACGGCTACAGAAAAACTACCAAATTAGGGCTGCCAATCTGTTATTTATTTGCACTTCAATTTTGCTCAGATTCTCTCGATAATTTGTCGGTCCCAGCTTCCCAGGGTGAGGAGATCGAGAGGGAGAGAGAGAGAGATGGAAGCGGCTTCAGTACTCAACCATTCCGTCTTCCACACGGCGGCGGCGGCGGCGGCGGCTGCCGGCATCGCTCGTTCAACCATGTCCAGGACGGCTTTTCTCCGCTCGGCGGCCCATCTCAAAAGAATGCGATGGTGGGTGATGGCTGGCTCGCCCGGGCGGAGTGGAAGGGCTCGTCGGCTGCCCGGTCCGCCGGCGGCGCGGGCGGACGATTCGTCGGCGCCTTTCGGCATGTCGGTTGAGAGTGCCCTCAAGCTTCTAGGAGTTCGTGAAGGCGCCTCCTTTGACGATATCGTTCGCGCCAAGAACGCCGTTGTCGCCTCTTGCAAGGATGACCAGGAAGCCATCGCCCAGGTTTGAATCTCGCGTTTTTCTTCTTTTTAATTTATAAATTATTGTATCAGTGATTTGGATAGTATGTTTCGAGATCTTTTGCAAGGTTTTTTTTTTCACTTCTGTTCAATCTGTTGTTGACGGTGTGTTTGAAAATTTTTTTCTCCCCAACTGAATGTGGGATTGAGATCTATCTTATTTAAGGTGAATCGAGAACCCTTATTGTTTTTTCAATGTATATGGTGCCATTGGATTACAGTTTAAGATGTTTTGAAGAGTTGCAAATCCCTATTTTCCACTATTTCAAGAGCCGGACACTAGCTGGAGATGATATGATACTATTAATTATAGGAAATGGGATTTATACTGTTATGGGTTGGATTGAAAGGTTAGGAGGATTTAATAACTATTGGGTCTTTCATTTCTTAAGTTTCATATTTTTTTTTTTAAATGTAGAATGATTTGGGAAATTCCTGCCTTTAGTTTAATAAGAGTTGACCAACCGGAGATGTCTCATGGAGCAAGTCATGTGGATTGCACATTAGCTTTAATCTTTTTTATTCTATGATTCGCTTTTAGCATTCAACATATCATTGTCTGCACGCCACGCTTTCTTTCTTTTGGAGTCCAACTCAGAAAGATCTGGTCGGGCATGTTGTGTTGTATTTCTTTGAAATATTTGTCAAGATCTTTTATAACTGTTTGTAGTTTTCTGGCTAATGGTAAAGCATTTAACTGATAATGAGAAAGGAGCAACTGTAGTTTGAGCATGACAATTAGCTATTGCAGTTTGGTAAATAAAAACTCATTATTTACCATAAGTAGTGGGTATCTGGAGGAAAGCACTAACAATTGGAAGAAGGAAAACTATGTTGATGGCGCTAACTTGAATATGAGGACAAATTGATGTATTGCCCATCACATTTCAGTTTGTGAATTAGCTCATTGATTTATTTTTAATATTTGCTATTTATGCTTTGTGAGAACTATATACAGTTGAAATGGTAGTCCTTTTTTACCATGTTGTCCTGAATTAACTTGCCATCTTTTACCATTTGTTTATTTTATTCAGCTTTAACAAGAAATTATCTTGAAGTAATTTTCCCTCATTTGTTGTTTGTTCCTTTAGCTATAACAGGGTGTCATTTTTACTCAATTTAAACCCTTGATATGGTCAATCAATTATTATGTAATTAGACACTGATGCTTTTCTGCCATGCTAATAATCTGCATGCTTCGCTTTTCTGAGAAGACTTTCGTTCCTAGTGGTGCTTTCCTAACGTCGTGGGGAGGGAGCTTATATGGGTACTAGGGGTCCTAGATTCGAACAATACCACTACAATTTTCAAGCGAGGTGAGGAGAGAGCACTATTACGGGGTTATGAAAAAAAAGGACTTTCCTTTCCATTGTTTGAACCATGCATTCTAGAAATGAATTTTTCCTATTAATCCCTATTTTCTTTGAGCTGTCTTCACACTAATATCCTACTTTTTCTCACTTACCAATACCATCTTGCAATTAGAGGTGAACTTAGTGAATTACTTTTAACAAAATATTTTTGTATGTAACCCCTTGAATATTAGCGAATTACATATTTAACTTCAATTTTATTTATGAGCTCCTTGATTCTTCTAAACACCATAAAACAATCTCCTCGTTGCCTTGTGTTTATAGCTATTAAGATCTAAATCTTGGTTGAGGTAAATTTTCCCCTACATTAGTTTGGAGAAGATGTATGCTTCCTTTTGAAATCATATCCAATTAGTTACAAACTTACAAGTTCCCATTTTTTCAAATGCAACCAAACAACCCATGTTACTTTCTGGTATTCGGAAGAATTGGAAGCTACGCAATATCATATAATTAGGGGATTAATGTGTAGTTTTCTAAGATACTTCTAGTTCTTTTGATGGCATTGGCTATTAAATTCTCGATGTTCATTATATCATGGTGCTATGTTGTGGTACTTAAAAAGGATTTGGGAGTTTGTATGTAACCCGAAGATCTTAGGTCTAATGTGTTATTCACTTACATTTCAGGAGTGTGTATGTAATTATCACTTTTAAATCTTCCTACTTATGTGTTCACCTTTTTCTTCTATCATATCTTAAATCAAACTGCACTTCCTGTTCAGATAGAGGCTGCTTATGACATGCTTCTTATGCAAAGCTTAAGTCGGCGTAGATCTGGCAAAGTTGCAGACAGTGGCATTCGGTATGCTGATGTAAAATCAGTTAGAGGGTCAGGAGCAGGTCCATTGCCGCAGTGGCTAACATCGAAATTCAAGAACTCACCAATTTCTATCGAGTCTCCATCCATTACTAGTCTGGGTGTGCAGGCTGGGTTTTATGGTGCCTTGATGGTATTCACATTTGTCAGTGGAGCATCTACAGACTCACATGGGGCGTACACTGGAGCTGATGTTCCAGGGCTCATATTAGCTACAAGTTTTGGAGCCTCAATCTTCTTTTTGAGAAAGAAGAGCACCAGCCTGGGTAAGTGTCGCATCTTTTCTTTCAATTTTGTATTTGTTTCTTCTAAGTTACGTTAACTGTTACGACGGGAAACAATCAAAGATTTTTTACGTGGAAAACCGACAGGCGGAAACAACCACGGCTCCTTTTCGAGGAGGCTTGAAAGATCACTAGAAATGCTTTTCTTTTGGTTACTGTTTACAAGATTTTTTCTGGGTTTTTTCAGCCCGGTTCAAGGCTGTACACAGGATGTATATATACCCTCGGCCTGTTCTGTCTAGTCATTTTCAGCCGAATAATCTATGGCCCTAGTGACAGCTCAATTAATGCATGCGGATGGCTAGTATGTGACTCCTGTACGGTGTGTCAGCGGTTACAGCTCGTCGGCGGGAAAACCGCGTCTCCCTCAGAGAAGTACAATCCCCCAACGGTCAGATGTCACGTCGGGTCCTTATTCTTCGGGATGTTAACCTTTCGGCGTCTGCTGTTCGGGATGATACCTTTATTGTTCGACTCGGAGACTGAGACCACGTGAGCAACCATATGGACGGTCCAGATGAAAAGGCGCGAATCCAACTGCAACATGTCCCCCCGATAGTCGTGAAGCGTATTGATGCGCGTGCCAGGTTGCCACGTGTACCAGACTGGCCTATAAATATTTCTGAAATGTAGGCTGGGTCTTTTGTTGACCAGAGGAGAGACTAGCGTGATGAACCTCTTCTCAGAAATAGCTGATAACCTAGGAAGCCGTAAGCCGGGCCAATCCGATACAAGACGCCCGGTTGTTCGTGAAGAGGCGTCGAAAAAGTCGAGGATCCGCCTTTCCAGCGCAGGGGAAGGCGTACATATGACATCAAGGTCTTCAGTGAATGATGTACGAACAGCTCCTTCGGTGGGGGGTGCAATCACAGTGGCTGACGATGAAGCGCAGCCAGTTAAGGGAAGTACGGGGAACTTGCCCTCCGCGCCGTCTCTGGTGGTTCAGGGGACGGCTTTAGTGGAGCAGGTCAGCGTGGCCCCTGTGACCTCCTCTTCGGGCCCTTCTGTCAGTCCGGGACCTTCGTCGGGTCAGGGAGGCCCAGGATCTGTCAGCTCGACTGCGCAGTATTTCGCGCGAAACGTCTGTTCTCACCTTGACAAGATCAAGGAGTATGTGGCGAGCAGGGATCAGGCGAAAGTCCTCGAACAGAAAGCGGTGATTTCTGAGCAGAAAATGGAGAAAATTCTTTCTCTTCTTCGGAGACTGGAGCCGTCTGAGGCGGAGAAGACGATTGTTGATTTGGAGTCAAAATGCGGTCGTCTTGAAAACGACCTGGAGGTGGTGATCGCCCAAGTTGAGGAGCTGATGAGAGAGAGGGGAACGTTGATGTCCCGGATCGAAGAGCTGGAGGAAGAAAATCGTCCCCGAAGAGAGTTTTCCCGGTCTGTTCGGGATCTGCTTGCAGAGTCAGAGCCGGGATTTTCTTTGTAGCCTTCTTTTTTTTTTTTTTTTGGCTATGTAAAAGTTTATTTTAAATGGATAGTTCGTGATATGCACTTTGTGCCTTTACATTCCTCTGATGTTTATTATTTATTTATTTATTTATTTTTTAAAAAAAAGATGAAACTTTCGCGTCCAAAACCTCGAAATTCGAAATTTTGGCGGCTAAGTGTCAGTCCTCGGGGATCGGAAGCGTCGGTTCTAAGGACCACATATAAAAAGGTGGGATTTGTGAGGTCACTTTATTCGTTTCTCTTGCTAGTCCTTCTTTAGGTTTAAGACAATGGTTAAGAAGTCGCGCAGCAGAGCGAAGGATGTGTGGGCCGACTACCACGTTCTTCGGGGTGAGCTGTGTATCTTACCGCAGCATACTTTCGAGAAAGAGGTGCTGCAGGTATGGGGGGCGGACCCGGAAGTCGGTCTGAAGCACCCGTCGGAGACGGGGAACTTCATGACTCCGCCGGAAGGGAAAGTAGCAGTGTGCCTCCATCACTTGGAGGGCTGTTCCTTCCTTTCCAGCCTGAGTTCGTGAATGTTCTCAATCACTTCGGCATCGTTCCCATGCAGCTTCCGCCGAACGCCGTCACAATGATCTATTGCCTTGCCAAGGAGTTGCGGCGTCGGCAGATTCCTTGGGACGTCGAGATTTTCAAGGCAGTTTTTCGGTGGGAGGTGAATCCTCGGCTGCGCGGATGCTTCGTTCTGAAGGGGAGGTTCTGCCAGGTCTTCAAGGTGAGAGATACTGGGTTTGCTGACTGGTACAAGCGATTTTTCTTCGTTGATCTTCGTGGAGTGAGGTTTGGTGAGCCGCGAAGAGTAGGTGAGGCGAGGTTCCTAGGAGAGGGAGTTGGTTTCGATGACCCTCGCTTCCGGGAGGTGGATGAGATTCGAAAATGCGTGCACGATGCCGAAGACTATCTGCGTGGCCTTGAGTTTGACGTGCGGGAGTATACGGGTGAGTCTTGGCAGTTCGTGCTTTTCTCTTTTCGGTGAGGATGCTAATCCTTCTTTTTTTTGATTGGTGTTTCAGGTCAGCCGGAGCTCGAGCTGGGGTGGTTCCGGCTCCGGCAGATAGGGAACAAAAGGGTTCCCCACGATCGTCCGGGGCCCTCGCGTCTTCCGGCGAAGAGGAGGCGCGCCGTATTCGGAGATCTGGGTGAAGGGAGTTCGGTAGCGCCTCGATCTCTTGATGAGGGAGAGGACGATCTGGCGTATATCGATGAGATACAGGTCAGCGACGATCCTGAAGACAGGCCTGAGAGACGTCAAGGCGAAAAAGGGTCTGATGTTGAAGCGTCAGATTCTACTGGCCAAAGTGTAGAGGAGCCCACGGAGGGTGGACTCGGCGACAAGATTGGGCGCCCGGGCTGTTGATTTGGTGGAGCAGCTTGCTAGGGAGGCTATGGTGCAGGAGAGGAAGGCGAAAGAGAATGAGCTTCGGTACCTGGAGTCAGAACGTCAGCGTCTCGAGTCGGAACGTCTTCGTCTCTTGGCTGAAAAACGGCTTCGTTCGGCGATGAGGGGCCTGGATGAGTCCAGACGTCGCAAGTCCGAACTTCAGGGGCTTCTGGAGAGGGCGCTTGATGAGTCTGATCGGAGTCGCGAGCAAGGGGTCTTCGACTTCCGGCGGTCCCTTGAATTTAAGGCGTTCATAAAAGGGGCGTTGGAGGACTCAGTGGATATGTTCGGCTCCGTTCTTCTCGATCGGGGGCTGGTTAGCCGCGAGGATCTAGGAGGGTTGGATATGAATGAATGTATTCTTTCCAGGAGCCGTTCATATCATTGTACCTTTTTCGATATGTCAGCTGAGAAGATGGAGGAGATGTTCTTCTTCGTTCCAAATCTGAAGGCTGTCATCCCTCCTACCGAGGCCGAAATGGCGGGAGGTGGCGAAGGAGCTCCGGTTCCGGAGGGGGGGCCAGCTTCAGAAGGGATTTCGGGAGGACCCTTAGTCGTTTCTCCACTTCGTTCGCGGGATCCCCTGGAGGACGTGCCGCAGACCCCTGGTGCTGATCTGGTGATAGATTCTGACCCGGAGGATTTCGAGGAGGAGTAGTGATCCTTGTAATAATAATTTCTGTAAAGACTTTTGTAATGCAAAGTTTTTTGAAATGAAAATGTTTGTTTTTGCACAAGATTTCTGTTTTAACCTTGTTTGGCTTGATTGGTTGTGACTTAGAAAAANTAGGATTTTAGGCCAGGGACTTCGAGAAGGGGAGTGCCCTTGACTGCCAGTCGCGCTTGGCGCTAAGATTTTAGGCCAGGGACTTCGAGAAGGGGAGTGCCCTTGACTGTCAGTCGCGCTTGGCGCTAAGTTAGGATTTTAGGCCAGGGACTTCGAGAAGGGGAGTGCCCTTGACTGCCAGTCGCGCTCGGCGCAAAGTTAGGATTTTAGGCCAGGGACTTCGAGAAGGGGAGTGCCCTTGACTGCCAGTCGCGCTCGGCGCAAAGTTAGGATTTTAAGCCAGGGACTTCGAGAAGGGGAGTGCCCTTGACTGCCAGTCGCGCTTGGCGCTAAGATTTTAGGCCAGAGACTTCGAGAAGGGGAGTGCCCTTGACTGCCAGTCGCGCTTGACGCTAAGTTAAGATTTTAGGCCAGGGACTTCGAGAAGAGGAGTGTAGTATTCATGAAACACTGGTACAGAGATTTTATGAGTAAAACTTCCTGACGTCGTTGCCGCTCCAGGTCCTTGGCAGGAGAGTCCCATCATGCCTTGATAGTTTGTAAGTGTTAGGGCCGAGTACTTTGTGGATGACGGAAGGGCCTTCCCAGTTGGAGCTGAGTTTTCCTGATGTCATGTCTCGGCCAGCGTTGTTTTTTAATTTCAAGACCAGGTCTCCTTGTTGGAATGGTCTCCTGTGGACGTGTTTGTTGTAGTGTTTTTCGATCCTTCGCTTGTGTTCTGCTTGTCGAAAAGCTGCCAATTCTCTGTCTTCTTCGAGGAGGTCGAGTTCGAATCTCCTTGCGTTCTCGTTCTGTTTTTGCCAATCAAGAAGAGCAGGTGGGTCGAAAGTGCTGGCATTTTCGACTCGGGGAGAGTAGACTTCTAATTCGATAGGGATGAGAGCTTCTCCCCCGAAAACAAGTGAAAAGGGCGTTTGACCCGTTGCTGCCGTCGGCGTGCAGTTGAGTCCCCATATGGCCGCTGGGAGTTCGGTTGGCCATGACGAGCCAAATCTGTCAATTCGTTTCTTCAGTGTGTTGAGGAAGTTTTTGTTCGACGCCTCAGCCTGGCCGTTCGATTGGGGGTGTCTAACCGAAGCGAAGCTCAGGTTGATGCCATTTTTAGAGCAGAGGTCTCGGACGGCCCGGCTGGTGAAGGCGGTTCCGTTGTCGCAGATTAGGGAGAGGGGGACGCCGAACCTGCATATGAGCTGTGTCCATATGAAGTTTTTGACCCCTGTGCCGGTTGGTTGGGCCATTGCTTTTGCTTCGACCCATTTCGAAAAGTAATCCGTTGCTAGCAGTACATGGCGTAGGTTCTTTCCGGATTTCGGGAATGGTCCCAAGAAGTCAAGGCCCCACATCGAAAAGGGCCAAGAGCTGGTTATAGGGTGTAGTTGACCCGCTGGTTGTCTAGGTATTTTCGAGTAGATCTAGCACTGGGGGCATTTCTGGCTGAATGCTCTGGCGTCCTTCTGGAGGGATGGCCAATAGTATCCTTGGCGAAGGATTTGTAGGGCGAGGTTTCGCCCTGAGGCATGAGTTCCACAGTCTCCGGAGTGGATTTGCTCAAGTATGATTTCCGAGTCTTCCTCGCGGATGCATTTGGCCAGGGGGAGCGAGTAGCATCTCCTAAACAGTTATCCCTGGGAGATGACGTATCTGGCAGCTTTCACCCTGAGCCTGCGAGCCTTATTCCTGTCGTCTGGGAGCTCGCCCGTCTGGAGGTAGTGCCGGATGTCATCCATCCAACTTTCTGGGTTGGACTCGACGTCGAAGATTTGTGGGTCTTCGAAGGCGGGAAACAGGATGTCTAGTGCGTTATCCTTCTCTTCCTTGGCGAGCTCGTCTGCTAGCGAATTCATCTCGCGGGGGATGTGAAAT
>JAEMOT010000131.1:1572-56200 GCA_019297695.1 Apostasia ramifera | reverse complement strand
AGGAGTGAGTACATGAATTTCTAATAATATACTCCTGCAAGATTTTGCATATGATTTCAAGAATATTTTTGAATATGACAGAAATGTTGTGAACTTTAGTCATTATTCAATTTGTCGCTTGTGATTTACTTATTTTCGATATATGAGATGATATCAATCTGATCATTGTTCTATACAAAGCTGAAATTTGCTTTAGTTTGGAGTATTTTCTGTGGAGTGATATGACGAAAATCTGATCATAAAATTAGTAGCACATGTTATACTAGCATTTTTTTGATAGCTTTAACAATGATACGACATCAATCATTAATCAGTCAGTCGCTTGTGATTTATATGATATAAATCTTATCATTGTTCTATCACATAGCTGAAAGTTGCTTTTCCGTGGTGTATTTTCCGTGGAGTGACTTGCTGAAAATCTGATCACATACTCGTGCAAGTAGTCGCATATGATTTAAAAAAAAACTTTTGATAGCTTTGAAAATGATGCGACATCAGTCATTATTCAATCAGTCGGTTGTGATTTATATAGTTGCAACATATGATATGATATAAATCCTATCATTGTTCTATGAAAAAGCTAAATTTTGGTTTTCCTTCGTGTACTTTCCGTGAAGTGATATGATGAAAATCTGATCATATTCGTGCAAGTAGTCGCATATGATTTTGAAAAAAAATTTGATAGCTTTGAAAATGATGCGACAACCTGTATAATTCAATCAGTCGCTTGTGATTTATATAATTGCAACATATGATATGATATTAATCTTATCATTGTTCTATCAAAAAGCTAACATTTGGTTTTCCTTGGTGTACTTTTCGTAAAGTGATATGATGAAAATCTGATCATATACTCGTGCAAGTAGTCGCATATGATTTAAAAAAAAACTTTTGATTGCTTTATAAATGATGCGACATCAATCATTATTCAGTTATTCACTTGTGATATATATATTTTGAACATATGATATGATGTAAAGCTGATCAATGTTCTACAAAAAGCCGATCATAGCTTTTGCTTGGTGTTATTTCGGAAGAGTGACATGCAATTTGAAATGATGTTGATCTGCTTACTCATGAANTTGTGAACAATGGATTCGCCCACATGTCGTCTCGATAATGAGGATGAGTTATTTGAGCTAATGGCTTGTGATGAAGAAGATCAATGGTTTGAGGAATATTTGCATGCTGAACCAATTGAACGTTCACCCCAACAGATGCACAAGCGACCATTCACAGGCCTACAAAACCTTGAGTACATGTTGCAGCACGATCATCCTCAAGTTTGCTTCAATGTTATGAGGATGCATTCAGATGCATTGATTGCATTGCGTAATAGGTTGGTAAGTTCTGGCCTAATGCAAGATTCACGACATGTACCGGCCATCGAGCAACTTGGTATTTTCATGCGTATTATTGCATTTGGTTGTGGTGATCGTGAATGCGCTGAAACATTTCAGCATTCTTTAGAGACAATAAGCAGGTATTTTAATTCTACTCTCAGAGCTGTGACATCTTTAGCCTCTGAGTTTCTCCAATTGTCAACTTTGTCTACACCGTTTTGTTCGAAATTAAGAAAGGATAAAAGATTCTGGCCATACTTTAAGGTATTTTTTCTCTATTTTTTTAGTCAAAAATAAATTTATATGCATTTCATCAATTTTGATTTTATTTGAAATAAGATTGCTTGGGAGCTATCGATGGCACACATATACCGGCAATTGTACCTCTTAAGGAACAACCTGCTTACCGCAATCGGAAGGGAACAGTTTCACATAACGTGATGGCAGTTGTTGGTTTTGACAGAATTTTTTAATTTGTGACTGTTGGCTGGGAAGGGAGTGCTTCTGACATGCGTGTGCTACGTTGGTCAATGGACCATGGAGATTTTGTTGTGCCCGCAGGTAAAGAAATATTTAATCTCAATTATTTTTCTACAAATTAATTAACTAATATACACGTGATACTTTAAATGATATGTGCAGGTAAATATTATGTAGTGGACTCAGGCTATGCTAATACTTCCAAATTTTTGGCACCTTATCGAAATATACGCTACCACATAGCTCGATTTTCTAGTGCCAACTCAAGAGAGTATGCGTCAATGGAGGAAAAATTTAACCACAGACATGCATGTCTTCGCAATGTTGTGGAAAGAACGTTTGGAATATTGAAGCAACGTTTTCGTATCTTAAGTACAATGAGACCATTTCCGTTGGAGACCCAGCGTGATGTTATCCTAGCTTGTTTTGTATTACATAATTTTATTGCACGATATTCTATGACTGATCCAATCTTTATGGCTCCAGAGATGGAAGAAGTTGAATCTGATGCCAACGATATAGCACTGACCCAACTTCATGAAGATGCTCAGGACCACAGTCGGGTAGGTGATCGACATAAAGGTGACAGAATGCGTCAACACATTGCTCGAGCTATTTGGGAACAGAGGAGGCACTAGTGGTGTTTGGGGTCCATTACTTTATTTCGAGAAAGTACTGTTGATAATGCAGGTGCTTGGAACTATGTTGCATATCTGATTTTTGCAGCTTTATTTTGTTGTTGTATGAAATTGAATGACGCACTGGATTTGTTCTTGGCATAATCAAATGTGAAATATTAAAATACTATCGTGTTGGATATCACATTTTATTCTATATACTTTCAAAACAGTAATATCATGTTATTTACCAAATTTCATCTTAGTTACCAATATGTTACAGATGCATATCATAATATTTTGGCGTGGTACCAAAAGATTTTTTTTTGCAGGTTTATGTTGTCCCACCAACTCAGGTTATATGTAACTAAACTCGAATCCTTGTTTTGAAGGTTTATTCATTACGTTATTTATTCTATTTCAGGTACATTCTCAGAAAAATGAATGACGCAATGCCACTTTCCCAAGTTCATTAGTTTTTCCACTAATGCTGGTGATAAAGATGATGATGAAGAGCATACAAATGTCAGTGATGTAGCTCCTCTCGTTGGTTGTTTGTGGGTTTTGCAACACACGCCTTGATCTGCGATTAGATTAGTGTTGTTATCATGTGTATGTACTTGCAGTTCGAACTCTGCTTTGTATGTCGAATTGAACCAGTTACCTATTTCTCTTATTTAAGTTTTTTTTGTTACTCTTATAACTATCCTACAGCTGTACTTGTCATTGTCATTTAATTATAGTTATCTTAATATTTTTTTTGGAGAATCTTAGTTAATGAATATTGAATAAATGTTTGAAATTTTCTTTAATTTATGCATGGCCTTCTTTGATACGAAATATATATATTGTCAATTAAATTTTAATACCAGAAATAGTCATTAAATTTACAGTAATAGAAGTAGTAATAATAATAATATTTCGATTCTACTGATGTGTAAAAGAATGTTGCAATATAATTATGTAGCAGATATGATTGATCTCAGGGCTCGTGTTGTTCGAGTTTTTTTTAACAAGAAAATATATATATTATTTTGTAGTGTACAAGAAAAAATATTATTTTAATATTAAAAAGTATGTAAAATGTGAAATACTTTTAATTTTAATACTATTATTTATTTTGGATGTGAAATAAAATTGATTTTTGTAATTGAAATTTATGTTATATAAAAATTGTGTGACATTTTAAATACCCATCATAACAACTAAGTTTATTTTTAACCTAATAAACCATAAACAAACACTCAAAAACACCTATGTTATAAAATAACCTCTCAGTTTAATTTTTACCATGTTTAAAAATAACCTTCCAAACAAACGCAGCCTAGATGCTTTGAAATACCTACCTAAGATGCAACATTACAAGTGATGAAGATTTTGAATATGACTGTATATTTACAACTTCGAGAATCAGTCAAATCCAGATATATTGTAAATATCCTGTGCCAAAATGTATGTATCTATATAGTCTAGAATCAACAATTAACGTGCATGACATTTCTTTTAAAGCTCACCACAAATGAGAAATTCAAGTAATAAAAGCAATTTTAGGAGTCAAAAGTGCACAAAACAGTTTTATGAAATAAGTTACCTCACCACCATCATCTAGAACGAACACCTCACCATGCTCAAATGGGGACATTGTTCCAGCATCAACATTGAGGTAAGGGTCTGCCAAATTTCTTGAACTAAATTAGTAAATTTTGTATGATACAAAAGTTTTCCCAAAATTCCGCTATCAAGAAAAGGAAAGGGAAAAAATCGAACAAAGAAAAAAATGAAGAATGAAATCATCCCTAGTGGGGACACTACTGCTTCAGTTAGAGATTTCTGTCATTCCAGGCTGATTCGTACTTGCAGTTGTATGTGTTCAGAGTTCATCCAAAAATAAATTATATATATATATATATCTCTTAAGGTCAGTTATTCTATCTTATTTCAATATCTCCAGATTGCTTTAGGCTTAGTCTTCCCATTTGAGTTAGCACTTCAGCAATTTCTGTATTCTTGCACAAGCTATTTCAGGCCTCAACATTCTAGTCTTATCTTATTGCTCCAAACTCCAATTTGGCTAATTCTTAATTTGTTGGAAAGTTAAAAAGAAGAACTACAAATTTCTAGTTCATCTCTCAGCCCAGATCAAATTGTATCTTAAAGAAAAGCATGTCTTATGTTCGGCTAGATAGCATGATTGTTTTATTGAATGTAAACTTTTTATCCCACAATGTAGTTTTACTTAATCTAAAGTTTTTGGCAACCTATAAAAAAGGAGTGGCTAGCCACAATGTACTTCATGACTTATTGTATGAAATTTTGTTTGTATTATTGTGCTAATTTTATATTAGTGCGAGTTTAAAAATAATTTTTTTCCATGTCGTGTTGATTCAATCGGGCTCTAGGAGAGGGGTGAAGATGCCAAAGCAATGAGATGTAGTCACCAAGTTATCAAGATTTTAGGTGTATGTCTTCTTTTCTATTTAGGTTTTCTAAATCTTTTGTTAGTTGTCTTGTCGCTCTCTCTACCTTTGCTTTTGATTTCTACAATGAATAGTTGTACATGTATGGTTTCTAAATTTAGTTGTTCTGTGCTCGTGTGACCTTTCTACTTTTTCTTGAGCTTTTATTTAAATCACAATTATTTGTAACATTCTCGATGCTCTTAGACTAATCCATTGAAACGATTGCGCACCTAGTCTACAGTGATAGCTCTATGCTATTCCAATCCTCCTCACCGAGAACTACCGTAGACCAACATGCCTCCACCTTTAAACTCGGATCAACTTTTCATTAGTTTTCTCTAAATATAAATTTTGAGGAAAGAAGCTTATTAAAAAATAATAATAATAATCTTTTATATTGTGTCCTGCATCAATCCTGACTAATAACTTAAATTAATCAATAAGTCAATTTGTTGTAAAAAGTTAAATTCTTCAAACATCAAGTTGCAGCAATTTGAAGTCTAACTCCATACTTATGATTTAATCACCCATTTGTAACACATAGAAGTGTTGAAGGGTGAATCTTGATTCTCAACCTATTATTCAATCCAACATCTCATCCTTGTTGGATGACTCAAAAATATAAAAGTACATTACAATATTGAAAAACTAATAAATATTTATGGGAAAGTATTACTTTTTAAGATTATCTTATAAATTACTTGCAGTATTGCACAAAATTTTATTCAAAATAAGTATACAAACCTTCGTTAATAAAAAGAATAAAATATTCTCAATCTTTCCTTGACTAAAGAACTACTTTTGTATCTTTAATCATATTCTTTTTGTTCTTTATCCTCAACTATACCATCCTAACAATATTAATTGTTATGAACGGTTCCACTTCAGCTACAAAAGCCTAAGCAACTCCTTACGTAATATAACCAATTTATTTAAACATCAATTTCATAATGTAGTAAACCTAGAGCTATTTGTTTCCCAGATTAATTTTAATTTGAATTAAAATTAATGTTATGAGTCACATTATGTAAAAATTTTAACATTAAACTAATAATATTTCAAATTCTATAAAAATCTAATATTAAAATTAAAGTTATTTCACATCTTACATAAATTTTAAAAACTAACTTTATTTTATATATTACACACCTCTTATAACATAAAAAACTTAATTTCAAATACGTCACAAACCTCAAAATAAAAATAAAATTAACATCCTCCTCAATTTCACAGTAACTCAGAAAACTACAAAAAATAAAGAAATCAATAACATTTTTATTCAACAAGCATCATTTGGAGAGAAAAAATATGGCAAATGCATGATTTCAATACTCTAAGTTCTTGAGTAAAATGTCTACCAATCAGGGAGCTTAGGCAAAATGAGATTGACTCGGGGAGCAAAAGTCCACATGGACAAACAAAGATAGCAAAGTGAAAATACAAAATAACATTAAGATTTACATGAAAAATCCTATTGGGATAAGGGGAAAACCATAGGAGGGAGGAGCAGAAATCCACCATATCAATAAAAAGGAGGAGCCGATGCAAACCTTCTCTCTCTCTCTCTCTCTCTCTCTCTCTCACTCACACACACACACAGTCGATAGTAGGAGAAGAATAGTAAAACTTCTCCTTACATTAAAACACTATAGTGGGTTGTTGGAGCAAAAGAAAAAAGTTGGAGACCAAGGAGTTAGAACCATTATGATAGTGAGGGAGAGGTCCGACATTGGTGCTTCCCTCGAGTAATGCCTATTGTCTTATGTATCTCCCGAGGCAAGTTCATGAAGATAGTCATTGGATATCAGTGAAAATCTTAGCTAACATGTAAAATATGTAGCAAACATGTATAGTGTCTACAAAGAATATTTCTGTAGAGAAGGTGATCTATTTAGCAAAAGCATGTTCAAACTTAGAATTTATGAGCAATAGAAAGCTTAGATCAATCAGACTGTTAGTTAACCAAATAAAGCCGGTCAAATAAATCTAAAATTGTGATGGTAAAAAAACAATACAATCATAAATACACCAGATTTATAAGATTTGAAAGAATTCCCCTACATTCACTAGGAGAATCAAAGAGGAATCTTATCACATAGTAAACATATAAATGGAGATTCCTACTTATTCATAGATTTATTATGACTTGAGCAAGTTAATTTACACAAAAGAAGCCTTTAAGCCATTACCCGTTTGGTATAAGAAGGTTGTTTGCCTAAAGATGACTGAGTAATGGTTGGTCAATTGATTACATTTGTCCATAAATCTAAGTGATAAAATAATTTCTCTGTTCAGGGGATCTAACATCTTTATGTTGGAAAATGACATCCAACTGAAGAATCTATCCAGTGGAAATGAAATACGGAAGGGCACCTATGATCTAAGCTGACGTGTCAGTGTGCCTTTGATTGGGGAAAGATACAAAGTCTCCACCAATAAGAGCTTGACATCCTGGGAGTGAAGCTTTGCAAAGCACATGTCAAGCAGGATGCATCTGTTCATTCAAGGAATTTGTCTATCTGACATAGATTTTGTTTGTGCGTCAGTTCATTTATTGACTATAAACCCACCTAATTAGAGATCTGGGTGACAGGTGAACGTATAAAATTGCATGTCAAATCTAGCTTTACACATTCTAAGAGTTTGTCTAAGGGCAAACTTTAAGAGTTGTATATGACAAATTACTAATAAAATGTCTGATAGTTTCTCCTAAGATTGTTAATACTTAATAGACAATTAACAAACAAGGAATTACAAATATCCAATTGCGACGATAGCAAAATTGTGCAATAACTGGTTATCGGTACAAAATGTGCTTGTCAGAGTGTTGGCGGATATTTTCATGAACAGAAAATGAACAAGTAGGCTCAACAGATGGAACAAAAGAACAAAAAACAAAGAACTGAAAGAAAGCCATGGCACAATGCTTTTTACGTTGTAACAGATGGCTCACAAAAAACAAAAAACAAGTAGGCTCACAGTTTCAAAAAAACAAAAAACAGTGGCACAATGCTTTTTACGTTGTAACAAAGAACTGAAAGAAAGCCATGGCGCCTCAACGGCAACAGAACAATTTTAGGAAGCCAGTAGCTTGAAGCAGATCCTACTGTTCTTGGTATGGCATGCGTGAATGCTTTTATAGGGGCAAAAGGTACTTAATTGCTGTTGATGTGTGTCCTCTAGATTTTGTTTACCCTAAGTAGAGATGGCCACTGCTTTTAGTCATGTGTTGCAACAATGTAGACAAGCTAGTGGTTAGAGGTTGCCTGGAAAAATAAGTACTATTATGGGGTTAAGTTGAGGACCTATTTTTTCAAGAGGCCTTATCGAAAAGAGCTTAGGGTAGCTAGTAGAGTACTGGAAAACATAGAGATGCTGAATGTGTTTTGTTCGATTTATCTTCTTTTCGGCTTTGGCAATAAGGTAACTCGAGAGACTGTCACATGTGCAAAGGAGATGCCAGTGAGTATTAGAATAAAATTGAAATGGTTATTGATTTCTAAGATTGTGTTAAGACTTTTTTAGTCCAAAGAGACAGGATAGATGGGATTGCTCCTGTAAACAGTGATTGTTAGGCCTAAAGGGCGGTAAATGCCATGACTAATGCGAAGTTCTTTACGATGCAGACAAACCAAAGATGTAGCAATGAGATAGACACAAAATTTATGTCTGAATATATACAAAAATGCTAAGTTCCCTATTCAATTGTCCTACAGAAGAGACACTGTGATCCACAGAAGTAAACAGCAGAAGCTTCAAGGGTAGCCTCTTAGTCCACCTTTATAACTCCCTGAGCCATACTTCTCAAATCATAAACCCTTAAAACCCGAGCCAATGGAGGAAAACGAAAGAAATAGTAAATAAAACTGTCAAAGCCATGGATCACCCAACTCCCAAACAGAGAGAAAGAGCAGAACGGCATTATTCTTTTCCGAAGAGAAACAGAACCAGAGTCCTGAGGAAACGATGGCTTACCAATCTTGATGGAGGTTATGCGGAGTCCGCAAGCTTTGAGAACGACGCCTATGCTGCTCGCCGTCACCCCCTTGCCCAATCCGCTAACCACGCCTCCCGTCACCAAAACGTACTTCATCTCCCCTGTTGTCTTCCCCCCCCCTCCAGCTATCCTCCAGAGTACGAGTATTTGATACTCCAATCCCAAAGATCAAAGGCAAGAAGCCAACAAATTTGCCAATCGCAACGAAAGGAAGGGCTATAGGCTAATTAGAGGAGCACGACAAAGGGATGATGGGAAGCGAAAACCAATCACCCCCTCTTCTTCTGTTGCCAAGAGCATGACGATTCAAACGGAAATGCAGGCAGAGAGAGAGAGAGAGAGAGAGAGAGATGGGGAGTGGCCCGAGTGGGGAATCAGTATTGCGCAGTCGATCAGGCCTTGAGGGATGGAAGGGGGAAGGAGCTGCTTAAATACTTGAGTTTGCCTCCATGCTTCGTTAAACACCTGCTCCATTTAATCAAAGATACACTCCGCTGAACGATGAGGGATCACGAGTGGAAGGAATAGTGGAATACCGAGGGTGTGGATAAAATCATAAAATAGTCTGCAGGTGGCTCAATCACGTGGTAGTATCGGACTTACTACCGAATTTGCTGCACTCACCTTCGCACCAGCCAATGTGCGTTGGAGAAATTTGAATCCAAAGGTTACGTTAGTGGGTGTCGTGTAGAAAATGTGGAAAGTTTTTTCTTGTGTAAAAATATGGAAAGTTATTAAACTCCACCGATAATTTTTATATGGATATATTTATTCTTTTTTAATAACGTTTATATTTATTGATATAAAAAAAAGATATATTTATTCATATTAAATAATCCAAAATTATTTAGATTATAAGTCGGCACCTGTAATTTTTTTTTTTTTTGATAAAACACCTGTAATAATTTTGGGTAAATATGATCAGCCTCTTCTAATTAGGTTAGAAGATAATATTAATGATAATTATGACTTTAAATAATTTTTATTTTAATTTTAAAACTTATTAAATACATCATATTTAATTTTAAAAAAATTAATAAAATATGTTCTAGATCATTTTTTAATTTTTCTCTATTAACTCTTTCTTTAGCTATTTTTTGCACTTAGCTACCACCAATTTTTCATCAATCTTTTTAGGCTCGCTGCATTTATTTTTGTTTCATAATTTTTTATTTTTTTTGAAGGTTTAATTTGCCATTTCACTTCATTATTGGCGCAACTGCACAACTCTTTTGAGTTGCATCACTATTAGGTCTCGTTTGATTTGAATTTTTTTTTTAGATAAAAAAAAATTATTTTTTAAATTTAATAAAAGATAAATTTATTTTAATATTTAAAAACATGTAAAATATAAAATATTTTAAATTTTAATATTTATATTTATATTAGTGTGAAATAAAATTAAATTTTATAATTAAAATTTGTATTAAGAAAAAACATTTCCTCAAACTAAACATAGCCTTAGCCTCTTCCCTCTAGTTTTCTGTTGCTCGAGTTGCAAGCACACTGAAAAGATGGTAAAAGAGAAAAAAAATAAAATGATTAACATATACATAATTTCATTAATTAAGCATTATATATATAATTTTATTAGTTAAAATCATATTTTCATCTGTTAAAAAGGGCTTAAATTTTTATGTTGACCTCAAAGCCTTAATCAAAAATATTTTTGAGACTTAAGACTTCAAATGAATGATTTTTAAATTTATAAATTTGTGTGATACTATCTTTTTAATCTCAAAAATCAACATGATATTTACTCATTTTAATACTAAATTAATAATATTTAAAACCCCAATAATTTTTAACATTAAAATCAAAAAATTATTAACCTTTAGGCCCCATTTGTTTGGCCGTTAAAAGTTAACCTGTTTTAATTTTAATCAGACATATCACATAACACATTAGATTTAATATTAAAAATTAACTTTATTTCACATCCTATACACATTACTAAAATAATAACTAACTTATATTATATTCCTCACATATCCAAACATAATAACTAACTTTATATTATATCCGTCACATATTTCAACATAATAATTAATTTTATTTCACATTATTCATAATTTTTTTTAAAAAATTATCTTTATTTAAATTTAATTTTAATCTTATTAAATTTAATCTTATTAAATTTAATCTTATAAATAAACAAACCTAAAAGAGTTTAGCGTTCATTTTGCATCTAAATAATAGATAAGTTAGTCGAAAGACATTAGCCAGGGAATTTATAAAATATAGAAACCGATTAAAAATTTATAAATAATCAATTTATTCGTTATAAAAAAATGTTTGGAGAAGTTACATCCCTCTGGCTCAAATCTCGGCATAAAAATAGAGTGGCGGTTCAGATTTGAGTCCACATTTCATTCTATCCACAACCGCACGAGAATTAAAACCAGAACCAAAATGATAATAGTTTAAAAAAAAATAATAATAATAATAAATAAATTTTTTTAATTATTTTATATAAATTTTAATATAAAAAAATATTATTTTATTTCATATACTCAATAATTTTTAATAAAAATTTTAACTTTATTTCACATCTTAATCTAAATATTCGAATCGAATATTTTGGTCTAGAAAGTAAAATAAAATTGATATTTTTATTAAAAATTATTAAGTATATGAAATAAAATAATATTTATTTATATTATAATTTGTATAAAATTTATTATTATTATTATTATTTTTAAAGTAGTATCATATTGGTTATCGCGCCAAGCAGAACCTTAAGTAAATATTATTGTAATAATATATTATATTATATTATTCAAAAAAATATTTTCAATTTGATGACAGTATTCAATATTATAATAAATTATAAAATTTACATTCAACAATGATATTTAGATATTAAAATATCTAAATAATGAGATATAATATTAAAATAATAATAAATTATGATATTAAAATTTAAAAATAATATTAAAATATTAAAATATAACATTACTTTTTAATTTAGACCAATTTGAGTAACAAATCAGTCAAAATTCAGTCCAAATTTTTCTATGATCTTTCTTAATCTTGTCGATTTTGAAAAAAAAATACTAAACTTGGTCTAATGAAAATAAATTTATTTGTGTTATAATATTAAAATAGTTTTTTAAAAAAAATTAAAAGTAATTCAAACCAACTTAAAACTATACTTTTTACAGACGTACTGTTATGATTTTGCTGGATGAAAACTAATATATGAGCTATTATTATTATTTTATGGAATGAGCTTATATTATTATTATTATTATTTATTTTTTTTGGTAATCCAGATAGGGTACAACAAACTCAAGAAAAAACATGTAATGACCTCGGCTGTTACGCAATTTTTTTTTGATTTTTAAATAATTCTACATCTTAATATAAATTTGTCCTCAATATATAATTATTATATTATATCATAAATAAATATCAAATTATAAATACAAATAATCTAAAATAATTTTCTGATTGTCTCTCACTCATACCTCTTATACTTGTGCTAAATCTGTAAACATATTATCGAAAATAGCGTCAGTCTACCAACAGGACTTAATAGGAGATATCAACTAACTATGAGGCACATAAAATATTTAATAAAATTTTATGATCACAAATTTATTATTTTGAGATTTTAGAGAATTAGTACATGCATACACAGTAACATAAATAAACTTATATCAAACGAATAAATAATATGATAGTAATAACTATGATAATTATGCGTACTTAAATCATATAATAGGAAATATCAAACAAGAATTTATAACACGAACACTATCAAATAAATGAGCATGTATATCATGAGTTTCTTATGAATAATTGAATAGTATATATGCAAGATAGATAATAATTTAACACAATGCGAATACTAAATATAATTAAGTGAAACATAATTTGCCTAATAATTATAATATAAACATGTTAACAAAACAAATATAAAAATATAATTAGCAAGCAAATCCTTTTTTTAATTAATTTCATAATGCCTCAGCTGCCTTTTACATATTTGGGGATCGTCATCTCCTAACCCCGTAGGTTATGACCCATAATGACTAAAATATGAGGTCCTCAATCAGTTTTGAGAGTTTTTACCCCCTATCCCAAAATGGCAATGGACACTATCGCGTTTATAGATTATATGCTCGAGCTAAGGCATGTACGTAATCCCACAAAAATCACATATAAATTTTAATTTATTATCGTCTTTAAAATCTTGATTATAAGTTTAGTCACATAGCAAGCTTATACTCTTGCCTCAATATCATATTATTTTGTTGAATGTGACGACAAGTTCATACACTTGCCCTCCCGTAGGTATCACAAACACGAGTCAATATTTTCTTATCGAATGTGACGACAAGCCTGTACACTTGCCTTCCCGTAGGTGTCACAGTTGCGAGTCAGTATATTCTCATCGAATGTGATGACAAGTTCATACACTTATATTTTCGTAGGTGTCACAGTCAAAGAAAAGAGAAATATCATTATATAACATATTTATCTCATCATTGAAGAAACAAACAAAGGTAGTAATTAATTCATAATAATTTACATACACCATACATCATCAAACTTTTACAATCTACATTATACATTATAACTTTGATAATTTAATTTTAAGTCCTCTTTTTCTATTTGACTCAAATTTCTATAATAATCCAGCAATCACAAATAAAACTAATCATAATATATTTTAATCTAAATTAATAAAGATCATTAACTCTCCATATATAATTTATAAAAATCTTAATCAAAAGCTTAATAAGAGTATGATTAGAGCTAATAATATAACTATAATTCACATTTGAGTCACATATTAAAGTGAATCAAATTGAATCATGATCAATCTCAAACTCACATGTATATCATTCTATGATCATAAAAATATCATTACTATTCGAATCAAATCATCTATTAATAAATCTATTTAGCATAAGTTTTAAACTCCAAATTATCAGAGATTACTTAAATCATCAATCCTTAATATAACATAGAATTTAAAATCGATTTCATAAGTCAAATTCTTCTAAATATAATGTCTAGTATTTCTACTAAAGTAACTTAATTGCTTGAACATCTAATAATAAAATATATATTTCTACACTAATTAATAAAAGCACTATATAATTATCATAAATAATCAAATAATTTAATAATCTCCAAATTTACATTTAATAACAATCATCTGATATAAGAAATTTTTATTTAATCTATATGTGATCTTAAGCTCTTTCAAAAATAAATTTTTATATTAAGTTCATCTAACAAAAAATTATCAAAAATAAATTTTTTAAAGGATGTTTTTTACATAAAAGTTATAGTATAATATATGCTCTATCTTTATATAAATTTTCATGTCAATTCGAATTCATTTGGTATACTAAATTTTCTATGAACTAAACTCGGTTAGAAAATCTGAATTTTTGTCAGATTTTATTAATAACACTGAAATCATACATTTTATTCAGAATTAATCAAAAAATTCTTCATGGAAGTTATAGGTAACTTCAAGATCTAATGTATTATAATTTTCATCAAAATTTAAAATTATTTGATAACCCAAAATAATGTTATAAAGCTAAGATTAGAAACAGACAATTTCAACAATATACCATGGTGCTTATGCTTCCTTTTGTAAGCAAGCTTCTCATGCTATTGGAGAAGGAAAATGACATAATGCAGTTGAATAGCTCGAGCCAGAATAAGGCTTCACAAACTGATATTGTTCGATATATTTTTCTTTACAAAGTTTGTCTGTCAAATTATTCATAATTTATTTCGCTATCTCGAAGTCATCCACATTTGCTGTCAAGATACATGTGATAATGTTTGATTTGTAACTAAGTGCTTCTATAATCTTTTTGAAATAGTATAATAAAATCGAAACTAGTTAAATTTAGGATGTTTAATTTTTATCATTAATAGACTTTTTCTTAATTACATTCGAGGTCATCAGTTTTTTCAATTTAATCTTTTAAATATTTATTTTTTTGATTGATTACTTTTATTTTAAGTTTTTTTTATTTTACTTTTAAAATATTTTTTCTTTTCATTTTTTTGCTATTTATATTACTCAAGTCATTATAATAATATCAATTAAGATAAGTAATTTACATTTGTTTATATTTTATCTTGCTAGAATGTAGGACGGAGATTATATGATAAAATTTTGTTATAAGTGATAAAATATTAATTAATATTTTTTTATAATTGATAAGAAATTAAGATATTAAAAAAATAAAAGGTTAAGATAATGAACCGTGCAAGTTATAAACTCTCACATTTTCTACTTGGCCTTGATACTTTTTTAGATGAGACGTCATATTTTTAATTTAATTGTTCAACATATAATTCTAATAAAAAAAACTATTTTAAGTGAATATAATTACCTCTGTTTTATGCGTTACTAAAATCTAACACGTTAAATCTACTTTTAACTATTTTATTAATTATAAATTTTAAATACTATAAAGTGAATATTTTATAAACATATAATAGAAATTAATATATTATTTTTAAAATATAAATTTATTTTTATTTTCCTGTAGTGCATGGTAATTTTTGTTCAACATATGAATTCAATAACTTCGCACATCTCTTGGGTTTAACTCTTAATATTATAATATATAGTTGTAAGGTTACAAAAAAAATTAGGTATATTTACAATATTATTCTTACAATAGATAATAAACATCAATACTTCCCGCAATCTGAATGGAAGGACAAACATTCAGATTATAGCGAAAATCTTGAAATAATACAAATGGCAGTGTATTTGTCATAATATCTAAAAATTGTTATGAAGAAGGAACATGCAAAACCCGAGCTTGACTAAGAGCAACTTGTTCACGAACAAAATGAAGATTAAGTTCAACATGTTTTACTCGAGCATGTTGAACCTGGTTGTTAAATAAATACATAGCACCAATAATATCACAAAATATTATGCTAGCTGATGTTAAAGGAATATGAAGCTCTTCTAAAAGATTTCGAATCCAACAACATTCAGTAACAGCATTGGCAACTGCGCGATACTCAGTCTCTGCACTAGAGTGGGAGACAGTATGTTGGCGTTTAGAAGACCAAGAAATCAGATTATTTTTCAAAAATATACAATAATTAAAAGTAGAGTGACGAGTATCAGGGCAACCAGGCCAATCAACATCTAAATATGCAACTGATTGTGCTAAAGAAGATGGACGGATAATCAAACCATAATCAAGTGTGCCTTTTATATATCGAAGGATACGTTTAACAATATGAAAGTGATGATCTTGTGGTAAATGCATAAATAAGTTAACTTGTTGAGCAGCATAAGCAATATCTGGTCTGGTAAAAGTTAAATACTGTAAAGCTCCAACGATGCTTCGATAATAGGAGGAATCAGAAAAAAGAGCGAATCTTATTTGAGATAATTTGCTGTAACTTCAACTGGAGTATGAGCAGGATTACAAGAAGATATTGAAGCTCGATCCAACAAGTCTGAAGCATACTTTGATTGAGATAAAAACAAACCATCATCTCGGCGTGTAATAGAAATACTCAAATAGTAGTGCAAAGTGCCAAGATCACTTATAGCAAATTCCGAGCTCATAAGAGTTATCAAGTGACGTAAGAACTCATTAGATGAAACAGTAAGTATAATGTTATCAACATACAAAAGAAGAATAGTCATATTAGTTCCTTGACGATAGATAAACATTGAAGAATCAACCTTACTACAAATAAAACTTTGAGAAAATAAATAAGTTGTAAACCGATGAAACCAAGCACGATGAGCCTGCTTTAAACCATAAATAGCTCGATTCAACTTACACACATAATCTGAATAAACTGGATGAATGAAACCCAGTGGTTGACGCATATAAATGTCCTCAGAAAGTGTTCTATGAAGAAATACATTTTTAACATCAAGTTGATGAATTGGCCAATTTTGTGACAATGCAAAGCTGAGAATAATGTGAATAGTAAGAGGCTTAACAATTGGACTAAATATTTTATCGTAATCAAGTCCTACTTGTTGTGTATAACTTTGAGCAACTAATCGAGCTTTAAATCTTTCAATAGAATCATCTGCTTTTTGTTTGATTCGATAGACCCATTTTGAGCCAACAATATTTGCATTGGGAGGACAAAGAACAAGAGTACAAGTATTATGTTGGCAAAGAGCATCAAATTTATCTTTCATTGCAGCACACCAATTTGGATTCTTTTAAGCAGAAGCAAAACTTTTGGGTTCCTTAGGTAAAGGGGAAGTGACAGTAGTATGTAAAGAAGCAAGACCTTAAGTTTACGAGTACCATCCATATTACGAGTAACTATAGAATGAGTACGCATTGGTTGATGTGGAGGAGGAAGAGAAGATTGGGATAAGGGTTGGTCGAGAGAAAGATTTTGTGTAGGCATAGTTGAAGATGAAGGTGAAGCATTAGGTGAAGAAATTTATGAAAAGACAGGCGTATGATGCTGTTGAAAATGTTTTTGTAAAGAGGAAAGAAGAGCGGGTGGTCACTGTTCAAGTAGAGATAAAAGAGATGGGGAAGAGGAAGCTCGTGATGTATCATAAGAATGAATAGCATAAGGAAAATAATTTTCATCAAAGTGAACATGTCGAGAAATAATAAGTTTATTGGAAGATAGTTCAAGACATCGAAAACCTTTTATGTTGAGATGAATACCCAAAAAAGACAGACAAAGAGGATCGGGGTGCAAGTTTATATGGAGATATATAAGATATGTAAGAGTTGCTGAGGAAATAGCGATTGTTGGCGAGACCGCGTAAACGAGCACCGGCACTTTCAGATCTAAGCGGGAGAAAATAGAATACGGTAGATCTCCGAAGCCGGCACCGTCAAATCTGAGTGTGGAGAAGAGGGAGTTGGCGCAGCGAAGGTTGAGGGGGGCGGCGCCAGGGGCCTGTGTCGCGAGAGCTGTAGCGAGGAGGCAGAACAAAAGAGCAGGTCGCGGAAGCCATGAGATGACCGACAGCGGCGTCTTTGGGTGCCGGTGAGGCACCGGATGGGAGCAGTAGATGCAGCCGGAGATCGGCGGCGGCGGCCGCAGGAGGAGGAAGGAGAAAGCTTAGATTTGACCTCATCCGGTGAGCTCTCATTGAGGAAGGCGGAGAGAATCGGGAGAGCCACGCATTAGCTCTGATACCAAGAAGATAAATGCACAAATCTCAGCAGTTATGGTTTTACCTTTAACATTATAATATATAGTTGTAGGATCACAAAAAGGACTAGATATATTTACAATATTACCTTTATAATAGATAATATACATTAATATTGCAGGCACTGCGACATCTACCAGCTAAAACTACACAAACATAATAACTGATTATGAATTATTAAAATAATTAGATTGCAGATTTGGAAATAATAAATAAAAAATATTATTATGTAATCATACATATATATATATATACAATTATATTTAATAATTAGATAACTATCATGCAACATTCTCAAATTGATTGATGGCTTTTAAAAATTAATTTTTAGGACTCTGAATTTTGACATATTTACCACAGAATGTTTCATCAAAAATTCTATAAACTGTAACAAAAATAAGCACTTTACCTTGCATTTTTGTGACTGTCATGCTTGCATAATGGTATTTTAATAATTATATAATAGCAAACTTTAAATGATAACTTTTCTCTAAAAAATTATCAAAAAAATAACTTGAAATTGTAAAATCTTTAGGTCAAACTAGATGAAAAATTTGAAAAAAAACTAGTGAAACTCTAGATATGTTAGTTTTTAAAAATTGCTAAAAATAAATAACAAATTTTATATAATATTTATTATTTATATTTTTAAATAAATAATAAAAGAAAATAATGTCTTCAATTTTTTCGAAATTATTCTTTTTGTTGTTTATAACTTCTCGGGAGTTGTGTTCGAAAAATTTGAAATAATCAAAAATTTGTGATTTGTTTTTGACATATTTACATATATACCTCTTAATTCATCTTAAATTATATATTAAATTTTTTATTTTTTAATTTTATAACTTCACCCCTCAAATTTTCTAATAACAAAAATTAGTAGAATACGTGTATTTACAAATATATTTATAATATTTTTTTTATATATTATTAATAATAAGCATCCAAACAATTATAATCAGCAAAAAAAATTCTTAAAAATTTTGTGAAAGGCCTAAATATGTTATTTTTGAATAATTTAGAATTAAAAAATAAATTATTTAATATATAATTTAAGGTAAATTAAGGAATATGTACGTAAATATCCCTTTATTTTTTTAAGAAAGAAAATTAGAGAATTTCTTTCTGCGAAGTTCTGGTCCTTCTGGCCGGCTCCGTGGCTCCAACGGTCTCCTCGGCGCCAACACGTGGCGACCGCACTTTAGTGGGCCTTACGCTGTTGGGCCCTCCTGGGCCCACTCAAAAGGCCATCGACAACACTTCGTAGGGCCACGTGGTCTGCTACCATTCAAAGAGGATAGTTGACAAGACGCGTAAATACTTTTTTTTTCAGTGGGTAAATTACATAGAGGCTCCTATGTTTACTGTTATTTAAAATTTCAGGGTGTTTCAACTAGTTAAGTCAATAAGTTTATAGCTTAAATTTATATTTATTTGAGGTTAATGTATTAATGTTGTTTTTATCTAATTAATGTTTCGAAATAGAGAGGTCTAATAAGTTTTATAAACTATAATAGTCTGATTAAATAAAATAAATTATTTTAAATTATGAGAACTTTTAAGTAATTTACTCCTCAAAATTTTCTGTCAAAAAAAAAATGCCAATGGAGACTATCATAGCCGTTAATAGTTAGGTGATGCCGTTTCCCAATAGGTTCAAGTTGTTACTAAAATTAATGACCTCTCGTTATCATTAATCTAAAAATCAACCGCTCTAATCAGATGGTTATTCAATTAATAATTTTAATTATATTTAATCACGTAATTAGCAGCTCAACCAATCAAAACTGAAACGGCATGCCGACATATTGGGACGTCGGTAAGCCTACAGAACATTTGACTCAAAACAGAACTGGATTTGTCTGTTTGATTGCTTGGCCTCCGTTCAATCTGTCACAAAATATGGTTCCATTTCAAGGTGTAAAAATAAATAGAAAAATTTATTTATATCACCCCTAAAATAAATTTTATTATATATTTTATCTCAAAAATTATTACATTAAGATTAATAATTAATATTTAAAATAGTTAATATTTAATGACCAATATTTTACCCCCAAAATTAAGATCACAGGAAGATAATGGAAGTGAAAGAAGGGATTTAATTTATAAATAATCATTCAAAATTAGGGGGGCAAAAGTAAATAGATAATTTTGAACGTGAAATATATAATAAAGTCTACTTTATGAGTGAGATAAGTAAATGCTCCAAATAAATAGGGTAAATTGCATCTAAGACATCGGGTAGAAAAAATATTACAAATTGATTCTAATTTATTAAAAATTATAATTTAGGTCTCTAAGGTTGCAAAAGCATTACAATTTTGGTTCCAATTAAATCATAATTATTAATTTTTTACTAGTATATTGTAATATTATTTTCGTTTATTAAATTTTTAATTTTTTAGAATATAATTTTAAAATATTAATATTTATTTTTTTTACTTTTTAACTTTTAGTGAAAAAAATAAAAAATGAGAAAATTTAAATTTAAATTTTTATTAAATTTAAAAAAAAAATAAAAATAGAGGAACATAATAATTCTTTAAAATATATGAATTATTTAAATTAATCAAAATATGATCAAAATTTATATTTTTTATCAAAAATATCAATAAAATAGTAATATTTTGAAAGATGGATCAAAACTTAGCATTTTTAAAACCTCAAGGGGTAAAATTAATTTTTTTTTTAAAATATTGAGACTAATTTGCAATAACTTTTTGAGCTTAAGGCTAAAATGTAATTTATCTAAATTAATATTATTTGATATCTCCGGTTGGACTTATTTCAATAGTCTATAAATTTGAATTTTTTTCTAACATGTTAAGTAGTTGGACACTTATTTTATATTGATTCATAAATTTAAATTTTTTGTTGACGAGAAAGTTAGTTCCTCCATAATGATTATAGTATAATTACGTATCCTGATTTTTGTTATAATATTTATTTTAGTTGGTAAGCAACGACTTATTAAATTTAATGTTTGTAGATTTAATAATTTATTACTATTTTTGAAGTGTTTATCTATGAGGGCGGTTACTTTAATGCTAATTTGATATTATATTATATTATTTAAAATAATAATAATTTAATTTAATGATATTTATAAAAAAAATTTATAAAATTATTAATTAAAAAATAATATTTAAATATCATTACATTTAAATTATATAAAATAATATTCAAATAATAATCAATCAAATATCCCTGTATAAATTTAAGCACTTATAAAATTTAATTAATGATGTATTTCTCCATCTTCTTTGTAGCCCAATTATTAATCTTAGATCTCATTTAATTGAAGCATTATTTTTTGAATAAATAAAATTTTCTCTCAACTTATATAAATATTAATAAAATAAATAATTTATTTCACATTTTATTCTAATTTTAATATAATAATCTAATTTAATCTTATAGATTATACTGATTATATCCAAATTCTATTGCTGAACTAACAACATTTTAAATTTTTAATATTAAGATCAATTTTATTTTATATTATATATAAAATTTAAAATAAAAAATTATTTCATATAATACATATATCTCAAACTAAAATTAAAGGAGAATTTTGTTTGATATTTTTTGATGTCATGTCAAGTTATATATATATATATATATTATATTTAAATTAATAATTTTATATTTTTCTAAAAATTATCTAATAATGTCATCACATTAAATAATTATTTTTTAAATAATATAATATAATATTAAGATAATATTAAGGGGGCATTTGGCTTAGTGTTATCTCAATATTATGTTATGTTATCTTTAGAAAGTAATTGTTTGGTTTAATGACATCTTTAAATAATATTATAATTAATTACAAAAATATCATTACACGCTGACATCTAGATGTCACCTCAAATCGGGCGATATCTCAAGATAACACCGTCAATTTGTCATTATAATATCAATAACTTTCAACTAAATAAAAATAATTTGGATAGCATTAATATTTTTTAATATCATAACATTAAATCAAACAAATGTCTATTGATGAATAGCAATGATATTTAGATAACATGACATCTAAATAATATTGATATTAAAATAACACTGAAATAAACACCCCTAAATTAAATATTTTTTAATAAGGTGTGGTGTCTGATTTCGTAATGATAATCGCTTGAGAGTAAGGAGGATGAAAAAATTATTTTTATTGTATTTCATTGCATTATAATGGAAATGCCAAACTCTTAACGCATCTGAGGAACTTAAAAGGGCAAAGACGTGGCGTATATCGCATTCTAACTTCAAGTATATTGATGTAATTAATTTATTTATTTTTCTCTAAAACAAATAAACATATTTTTTTAAGTTTTTAAAATTTTTATAAATCTTAGAAATCTTAGAAGAAGTTCCGTTCAAGAAATTAAAATGACGCGACAATTCTAGTTTTTGAAAATGTACATAAATTTTCCCTTTTATGATTCTCCAAAAATGTTTAAAGATAATTAAATTATGGGCGATAGTTATAAGAATATATTTGAATAATTTAATGATATATTAAGAAGTGTGTTAAGTGAAAAATTGGCTAAGCTATTTAATCTCGACGCGAAGCCGACTAAGCTAATCGATCAACAAAATCACTCGAATTCAGCTCCTGAATAAGTACAGAGCACCCAGTTGAATTACGCTTCATAGCCAAACAACTCGGTATGAGTCAAATAGTTTTAGGCAAATAAGCCACTAGCCAGCAGCTCTTGTGTAACATCACGTGATTCCAATGTAGAGATATTATCCATTTTGGTCTTGGCTCAAGATTGACTTAAAAACTTTTAATTCGATCTAAAAATGAACGAAAAGAATTCGATATTATCTCGATCTAAGCTGAGTTTTGCTTATTTGTTATCAATTCAAGCGCAATTTGGGCTAAAGTCCATCCGATTTTTAATTAATTTTTAATTTTTTAGCTAAATTTTACATATAAATATATTTATTCATTCAATCAACTCAAACTATTGTCATTGATCTCGATAACGTTTAAAAATAAAACGAAAAAAATTAATCTATAATAAATATAATTTGAATTAAACCTACAAAGGTAATTCTAATGAAAACTTACTTCAGACAATTGCAAAAAAGAAACATAGTAAATCCACTTGCATGTATAAATATATATAAATAATATTTTTTATTTGTTTTGTCATCTCGATCCGATCTTATGTTAGCTCAAGGTTGGATTGATAAAAATCTCTAGATACAAAAATATCTCGTTAGTCAGCTCATTTGAATCGCGTTGATGACCTTTTCAAATGCACTCAATATATGATTAAAAAAATTGAATTAAGTTTAGAATTTTAATATATGTAAATTAAATGTGAATTTAAGTATTTTAAAGACATAAAAAAGATTTATCAAACCCAGCTATGATCCTGGACGTTGGGTTCACGATCGAGTATAAATTACTAGGTTTAAACATCGCCAGCCATACCACGCTTGAAACTGCGAGAAAATTAATATGTATAACTATTTTTTTCATTTTATATTAATTTAATTTAATAATATTAATAAATTATTAATCAATAAAAAAATAAACTAATTCAAAAATAAAATTACTTAAAATATTGTTATGAGTAAGTTACAATAATGGATTTTAAAAAATATCGATTAATTCTAAGTTCATTTGGTAGGTTAAAAAATATAATTAAGTTCTTTTGACAAATATTAGACGTCAAACTTGAGACTAGATTGACCCATTTTTTTTAACGATGTGCAATAGCATATTAGCTAGATCATATTATATTTTGTGCTCTAATTCAATCTTTTTGAATTAATTTCATGCTTATTTGGTAAGTTAAAAGAAGGTAAAAATTATAATGTGAACATAAAAAATATTTTTTTAAAAAAATTAATTAATAAAAACATGTAATTTTTTTAGATGAGCATTCAACATTAAACCTATCATATTGCTAGGCTTATACCTATCATATTGATATATGTATATGTCAATTTTAGTTATTTTATATAGGTGTAATGCAATACAATATTTAGTAAAAAAAAAAATTTGTTACATACAGATATTAATTTCACAAAGATAAACTTGCTACGTACCTACGTACATATAACAAATATAAATATAAAAGAAATAAAATTGATAGGTACAATCATCAATCTGAGCATAGTAATGATAGGTACAAAAATAAATATGTAATATACAGAAATCAAACTTGATAGGTACAAAAATAAATATGCAATATACAGAAATCAAACTTGATAGGTACAAAAATAAATTTGTTACGTACATACATTTATAATTAATCTATTTTGATCTCATATTTCTTTGTTGATGCCTATACTTAATAGAGTAGTGTACAATTTACAAGTTGATTTATATAAATATATCATATTAAAACATCAAGAAAAAGACTAATAAATATGATAGAAAACATTTAAATATGAGAGGGCATATTAATATTAATGAAGGTTAAATATTTTCTTATATGATGATGCTGGAAATATAAACTATTATAATCATAAAACTTTTTTAAAAAGAATCTAAAAAAATTTCTTTTTTGCAATATCCTTCATTCTCCCTTAGATAAATCAAATGATAGATTTGAGCTTATCTTAAAAAAAAGTTTGCACAACATCAAAAAAAAAATAAAGAGAATATATATAATGAAAATTATTATTAAAATTTATTTATTTATTTATTTAATATTACCTTAATATTATATTATTAAAAATAATTATTTATGTAAATAATATTATAAAATTAGAAAATAATCATTAAAAATAATAGATAAATATCTTAACATCGAATTAAAATTATGAAAATCACAAAAATTTTATCAAATTTAAAAAATATATTAATTTATTATTTTTATCTGCTCAAAAGCAATTAAATTTTTATAAAAAAAAGAGCATACTTTATTCAAAAAAGTTACAATTGCGCCAGCTGGCTCCTCGTTCCTCCATAATTCCATTAGATGCTATTTATTCTTTTTTTATTATGGGGCCGCCGGTGCCATGCGGCGGCAACACGGGGCCACGGTGGCCGGCAGTACGTAGGCTCCAAGCTGCAGGGCACGGAGCGATCGATCTCATTGATTCGAGATGAACGACTCCTAGTTCGGGAGAAACCAACGGCATCGGATCTCGTGGCCTACTCCAACCGGATCTCCATCGCTCCGTCCATCTTCTCTTCTTCTCTCTCTCTTCCCCACCGTCCTTTTTGACACTCGCAGGTAAATCATTCTCTCCCTACGCTGCCAATTTTTTCACTTCTAGTACCAGCAGAAACCCCAGGCTCCATCTTTTGTTCCTAGTCTTGTTTCCTCGTAGATGACATTTATAGGGTTAGGGTTTTTGATGCATCTGTCCTGGCCCAGGCCACAATGGCCGGCCCTTCGCCGGAGAGCAGCACTTCTGGCGATCATGGCAATGACGCTGTTGTTGGCGGCATGCGGGAGCACGATCGATTCCTACCGATCGTTGGCATTGGGCGGATTATGAGGAAGGCGATACCCGAGAATGGCAAGATTGCGAGAGAGGCCAAGGAGTTCGTTCAGGAGTGCGTCACCGAGTTCATAAGCTTTATAACCAGCGAGTCAGTGAGAATGAGTCAAGCTATTTTCTTTTACAGTTTGCTGTTTTGTTCCCTTGCTGACTTGCTTGTGACTGGTGCAGGGCAGTCGATAAATGCCAGAAAGAAGAGAGAAAGACGATAACAGGAGACGACCTCGTGTGGGCGTTGTCGTCATTGGGATTTGAAGAGTACGTTGAGCCTCTCAAACTTTACTTACAGCTCTACAGAGAGGTGATTGTTTCCCTTTGTTAATCATTTTCCTTTGACTTATTCAATCTGCTAAGTATATTACTCTTGCAAATAAACCACTTATACTGCTTATTTCCTCTTTCATCCTTCTTTTTACTGGTTATTCTGATGCAGCTGGAGGTATGTATGTTTCCTTTGTTTTTAATTACTGTAAACAGCAGAACAATGTTGCTAAACACGCTTAATTAGTTTTGGAACAGGGGGACAGTAGACCATTGCGTTCTGTTGGCCAATCTGCTAAGAAAGATTGCATGGTTGATGGAAATTCTGAGGTGGTAGCATTTTCATCTCTTCCTCTTGGGATTAGCCTTTGTGTGTTATGTCTATAATCAATTCCTTAACTAGGGAGTGATGTTTCAATTTGGTGGTATTCCTTTTGCCTTTGCCTTTCTGTTTCCTGTTCACGTTTCAGTCACGCACAAGCCAGACAAATCAATATTACTGTTTTTGTGAACCGTATAATCCTATCAAAGTTTACCTCTCTTTAGCTTTCAAAATCAATGCGTATGCATATGTGAAATGGATTAGGATGGCTTCTCCAGTTGCAGCTAAGAAAATATTTTGTTAATGAATTTGTATTTTCCTCTTTTGAAACCTAAATGCATTTACGAATATTGAATCTTTGTGTAATAGTATGATTTACTACCCCTAGATGGAGTCTTTTTGTAACACCCTGAAATTATATTTGAAGTGAAAAGAAATTGAACTATAATTTGATTTGAGGTTTAAAAATTAAAACAGATTTGGATTTAAAATGAAGGATTTTGGACCTGAAAATAATAATTTTGGACCTATTCACAATAGATTGAAAACAGAGGGACCAACCCGCGTCCGCTCTTTTCCGTGTGCGAAGGAGAGAGAAAGGGATCTCTCTCTCTCTCTCTCTCTCTCTCTCTCTCTTTTCCGCTCGGTGCCGCACCCGCGACCCTCCGTTCCGGACGTCTCCGTCTTTCCGCCGAGCGCAAGAGCAGCAGCGGGTTGCTGCAGGAGGAAGAGAAGAAGAAGAAGAAGAGGAGAAGAAGAAAGGAAAGAGAAGAAGGAAGAGAACGAAGAGGAAAGCTCGTACGGATTTTTGAGCATTATTTAACGATTAATCGGTAGGTAATCCTATCCCTAACGTTAATTTTATTGCATGTGAAAACAGATGAATGTTGTGAGATTTTAGGTATTATGTTGTTATGTTTCGTATTCTGTTAATTGCGTAAGTAGATATTCCTTTCCCTAAAATTATTATTGTTATATTATTCTTTGTGAAAATGAATGGGCGTTGTGAGAATGTAAGAATTATATTATTATACCTTGTACACTGTATATGTTATTATAAATGGATGAAATAAGCTTGTCTGTGAGGTGATGTGGTACTAATTTATTTTTCTATCCCAAGAAACGACGAGGGCGGAGAGTTTTCTATATATATGTTATTTCGATGAGGGCGGGGAGTGTACGCCGGGTGATGTCCTAAAAAGAAGGAATCACTGATACAAGGTGCGGCTTCCGTCAAGGCTTCTAGAATAACAAACGGTAGGAACTTTTGTCAGGCTTCTAGGTGAAAGGGGTATGAAAATAATAGATCCACGTCACTGAACAAAATATTATTATATTGTGATGAAATTCAGTGTGTGCAATATTAAATGATGATAATTAATATGCATTTATGATATGATATATATAATGCTATTTTGAGAAATGAGATGATAATTGCATTCATGATTTAAAAGACGATGATGAGTAAGACAGGTTTCTCACAAGCGGTCACACATGCCAACTCGAGTTTGATATGACGCTACAAAACCCTTTTGGGCTGATGAGAAATGATTGTGGCATTTGAGGTGATTGGTTGAGAAACCTGGGGCTCAGAGATATAAATAATGAAGTTATTATTTCTAGTAAAGATGATTATGATATTGATAATAAATGTTATTATTTTTAAGCATATCTTGCATATTGAATTGTTGCTGTAGAGATTAATTTTATTCCTGATTTGATTCTAAATACATGAGCTGTATTCTATCTGTATGCAGTGTTGAGTTGATTACTGTTTTTATTTGGGATGCTGTTTTATCTACTGAGTCTGTATTAACAGGCTCCTGCCATTTTTGGTGGCAGGTGTGACACTAGTTGGATCACGGGACAAGGATAAAGAAGTTGAAGGTATTTCTGAATTGTGATATATAATAATTTGAGTTGAGATAATACAAAAAAAAATGAAAAGAATATATTATTTTCTGGCGTCCGGGAAACCGGGACGTTACACTTTTGGTACGGCATTGGACTGTAGGTTGTGCAATTTAATACATGTTGAATCACAAGTTTTTTAGTGTTTGTTGTGCAGTCAAATCGTCGTGTCGGTTTACCCTCCACATGCAGGAGATCAGGCTAACAATAACCTTTAATAGCTTCCAAATATGGAGTATTCTACTGACTCAGAGTCAGCCAATTAACTCATATGGGGGAGCCAGCTAGAGCCAAGCGATCCAGTTGAACCATTCAATTGAATTGCTTACTCAAATAGCTTAGCAGAATGGATGAGCCATTCAAATTGACATCGACTCTTATTTTCTCTCTCTTTCCTAATGGAGTAATTAATGCAATCTTACCAGCCATGCCTCTGTAGCATGGTGCATTAGCTTAGGGAGGTAAGCCCTAGCTAATGAAGGGCAACTCCTGGCATATACTAGTCAGTCAACAAGCCCGTGCTTAGAAAATCTCTCATTAATGAGAATTACTTACTCCATTTGCTCCACCCACTCCTCACTTATTATGAATACCTCCATTTAATATAGGAGGCAGAATTTTTTTTTATTCTCTCTCCTCCACCTTTCTTAATTTTCCTTCTCCTTTAAGCTATTTGACTGACTCCCTGGCTCTTCGGCTCGAAGGTCTTTGACTAGGCTCTGTGACTTAACCTGATTCTCCACGACGGTGAACAGCCTACACAGCTCCTAGCCGTCCCCCTTTGCCTTCACAGAGAAGCCTCTTCTTCTTCTGCTCCTTCCCAACTTTCTTTCGTCAATACTTCTTATCTACATCATTAGTGGTAAGCTTTTGTTTTTCTTTTCTTGATTCTGTTTTAATTCATAATTTGGATTTCATCCTCAAACAATGTTCTTTTATTTTAATTCTTTGACAAGTTTGTATCTTGAGAAGCCTTTGCTGGCATCATGCAACTCCATCAGAGGACTTTGATGGTAAGATGTCAATGGCATCTTTTGGTGGAGATCTCCAATTGGGCTGAATTTTAATGGTATGATCTATCATATAATTTGTGTCCATGCTTTTTGAACCTCATAAACCCATGCCTTGCTAAGCCTTCATAATTGGCCATTCGCGCAACCTTCATGGACATTCAACACCCGCCCATTTTATATTAAAAGTCCTTTAGATATTATTGTGATTAAATAGGTGATTGGTACTCTTTAATTCTTATGTGTTAACCATTCTTTTTATATTAATATTGGCTGATAAGCAAAAGAGACTTGCATATTTCTTTATGTTGACAACAACAATATCCTCATTGTTTTAACCTTTATATGTTGTATGGTGGGGATACGGATCAATAATAAATCTAACATAATATTGTATCGCTCAATCAAATTTCAAATTCAAATTAATTAAAACTAATTGGAGATTTTCATATTAGTTATATTAAGTTTTGATTTAATTTGATTTGATAAAAATTCAGAGTTAATTTGAGAGATTTGAAAACCCTCCATATTTTGAGCTCATTTTATCTTTATTATTAAAGAATTAGTTTTATATTTATCCTAGGTTTTTTGGCAATTTTATTTTCAGCATTTATTATGGGATCTTTATATATAGAGGTTGCCTTGCATTGTAATAGGATGGCTTGTTTTGATTAATAAAATGAATTCAGAGTTTTCTAAGTACTTATATTCAGGTTAAGAGGTCAATATCCTGGTGAAGGAAAGAGTTAAATTAGCCTTGGGTGAGCATCCTCAAATTAGCCTAGTTATCTGATTTTAAAAAAAAATTTCCCTTCTGCCCCTCTTTGCCTTCTTCGATTAGCTGGCATGCTCAACTCATTCGTACATGTCATGCTAGATTGCAATGTTTCTCCTTGGATCTCCTCTGCATGCCTGCAAGTTGCAACGACTTACCCATGTGTCCGGGCCTCGCAATTAAGCACTTGCACCCTTGGGCCTTGCAGTAATATGCCAGCACCCAGCGCATGCACTGGCATTCTCGTGCCTCGAACCCTCCCCACACTCATGCACCCTCCCCGTGCTTGTGTCCCTGCGCTGCGCGCTTGCCTACCTACGCCCACGTGCCCACGCTGTCGCTTGCACCTGTGTCGCTGCTCCTATACTTGGTGCTCAAACTTCTTAGTTTAGAAATTCAAATTACTCGAGAAAAGGTATAATTTTCAAAAAAACTTTTTATTGGTTGATTCTCGACTCAATTGGAATTATATTACTTGACTCTAATTATTTTTAGTTTAGCTCTAATTGTGTGACCATAAACTTAAATTTGAGAGAAAATTACTGTTGAATTTTATTTGCTAAATATCTGTTCAAATTTTTGAACCTTAAATCTGATTTATTGAATTAAAACTAACATCCTAATTCTTATTTATTAGAAAATCCATTTTAATTTTAAAATGATTTAATTAATGGGATTTAAAATCTTTTATCATAAAGTATATTTTAGAAAATATTTTGAGATTAATTGAAATAATTTACTATTTACTTTTGCTTATAATAAATAAAAATATCATTCGCATTTCCGTTCTGCATCACTGTTATTTGTCAAACCCATTAGTTTAGGTTATGTAAGAATTTGCTACTATGAGACTTAGGCAGGTGTCATTTATAATGATTTGTGCACAATTGCAACCATGTATTGACGTGTGGATCAATCATTTTATTTTATTGCCACGTACACTTTTAGATCCATTCTATAGTTAAGCCCAATTAGATGTCATTGATACAAATTAGTGAAGTATTCATTACATAATCTCTAATCATTAGTTTTCATAAGAATTAAAGATCTCAGTTAATTGCCCTATTAAGTACATGTTATTTAAATTTATATAAATAGGCGGATTTCTTTAATTTTGAAAGTGTTTTATCAGTGAATATCATTCTCTACTTAGTGGGATAAAGGCTTGGTTATTATTGTTGTTATTGTATCAGTGAATACCATTGAAAAGCATAATAAACATGTATTCCAATACTGTAAAATTATACCCTTAAAAATACTGTAAAATTATACCCTTAAAAATACTGTAAAATTATAATTGAATTATTGAATATTATAGTTTTGTGTCATCAGGTACACAAAATCAATGGTATAGATTTGTGCTAGAATACTCTACCATAACTATGCTTTGGTTGTCCTAAATGTTGCTATGTAATATCTGTATTTGAGTGCAATTTTCTTTAACATATTTATTGTACTCGATTGCAGGTTCTTGGCTTGTTAAGATATTAATTTGAGTACACTCTATGATGACAGACACTATGTATTTGAGCACATTCTTTATTAACAATCATTTTGTATTATGCAATGATGTTTTTAGTGGCAAAGATATTAATTCTAGTTGCTCTATGATAATGAGGGTTATGTACTCGAGTATATTTTACTAACAACTATTTTGTATTATGCAATAGTGTTTTTGTTGGTTAAGATATTAACTTGAGTACGCTTTGTGATGATAAGGGTTATGTTCTTGAGTGCGTTTTTTCACCAAATAATTGTTCTGTGCTTAATTGTACTTGTGTTTTTGTTGATTTATAAGATTTTAACATGAGTATAATCTGTGATAAAAAGGGTTTTGCACTTGATTTATTGTTGTGTAATATTTATATTTGAGTACAATCTTGTTTAACAAGTGAATTGTAAACAGTTCACTTACTACATCACTGAAGTATCACACCATTCCACCCACTCTCCAACAAGTCCGCCACCACTGCCATGACCTCTTCTCTTCTGTGATCTTCTGCCGCCTCCTACTATTATCCAAGTAGCATTCCTATCTGAAGAACAATTGATCAAGTCGATGAACTTCAAGGATCCTCACCCTTCGCTTTGTGCCCTCTTTGTGTACAGAGTTGGCATATACAGAGCGAAAAATAGGTGCTGGTGTTGCATTGTGACGCCAGAGCCATCCCAACGTTCATGTAATGCTCTACTATCGATGAGAGGCTCATGCTCATCGGAGGTTGGAATACGATGAAACTTGATCCCCTCGCTAGCTTGTGGGTTTTAAATCTAACCATCGAGGAGTGGCAAGCGGGCCAATGCTAGTGGTGCAGTTGTTCTTTCGATTACTGCTTGTAGGTGGAAATAGAAGAAAACCATAGTTAGTAGGTAGATATTTATGTTTTCAATATTATTTTTCATCAAAAATATTCCGTTACTATTTGCCATGTGTCACCATGAGATTGGATTGTGTATATCTATGTATATACTTGACACTTCCATTAAATAATATGCTGAATATGTAAGCACTCTATAACTGTAATTTTTATTAATGGCTTCAATGGAGATTATATAAAGATTATGTATGTATGTATGTATGTCTCTGCGTCCACGTGTGCGTGCGCGTCTGTGTTTGTGTGGCGTGTAGGTAGGTGGGCAGGAGTTTACTTTTGGTAATTTAGTACTAGTCACTTATTTTGTCATTTTTCGCTATCTGGATTATTGTAGGCCAGTAAGCAAAGTATATTTATGTAATGGGTGACCAAAAACTGGAACTCGAGGTAAGAAACATTTTTTCATATCTCCTCACACAATCACAAGATTTATAACTTGGGTGACTATTTGTTGTCAATTGCCTGCATGATATAACCACACAACCTGGGTGAAGCCTGATACTGCTATTTGCTACTTTATTTTTTATGTATATGAGCATGCATGTAATCAAATGCTGAAGTATGCTATGAAAGATGAAGTGGATGCGTTTGATAAGATGCATGGATTGCTCTATTCATCGTGTTCAGCAGTTTGTGCTTTATTCAATTTCATTTCATTGCACTTTTTCATTGTTGTATTTCTACCTCCACTTGTCTTCTTTGCTGGGCTGTTCGTTTGATTTAAAGACTCTTGCGTTCTTGGAATCCTTTTCCTTAGCCCATTTAGTGGTTAAGGATTAATATTGATTGTAAAATAGGCTACCCTTGTTTTGATTTGCAAGTTGAAGAGGGATTCATGTTATTTTATGTGTATTCCTCATTTATTTTTGTTTATGGATATATGTTTCCTAGTGTCACTATTATACTATGTTATATGGGAGTGAGGGTTGGACCAATTGACAAAATTTTATAAAAAATTGGTGTTGTTGAGATGTAGATACCAAGATTAATATGTGGACTCATTGAGAAATGATTGTAATAGTGAAAGTTAGGCGAGACTTCTATGTAGGATAAGATGGAGAGATGATTAATGTTGTTGATTTTGTCTATCATGACCATAAAAGATTCTTATATTCGAATGTTATGGGATCAAAGTCACTATGCTAAAAAGAGGAAGGGAGGGAGGACCAAAATAACTTGGGATATGATTTTAGTACATGAACTAGAGTTCTTGGCAGTTAAAGAGAGCTCTGTGGCTAAATGGAAAAGAGAAATTCATACAATCAATCTCAACTAGCTTGGGACTTGTTTTCATTTTTCTTTCACATTATGATTTTGTATTAGTTCATTTGTTTTCAACCTTTGATTAGAGAAACCTATAAATACAACAAAATATCTTTTGTGAGCTTGATTTATTTCTTATTTTTTATTTTAGTTTGAAAGTGCATCAGAGATATTGGTGCAAGATTGCTTGCCACGCTCTTAAAAGAACTTTGTTTTTTTAACATATTCACCTCAAGAAATACTTAAGGCTAGGAGAATATCTAATGAGTGGAGCAAGACTACTATTGTATCTCTTTTTCAGTAGAAGGGAGAAATACAAATTCATGATCTTTATAAAGGGTCAAGCTTATGAACCATATTGTATAGCTTTAAGAGAGAGTTATTGAACAAATGTTAAGAAGAAATGTCACAAAGTTAGGTAAAATGTGACAATGTTAGGTAATAGGTTTGGTTTTATGGCTAGAGATTGGTGAAAAGGTTAGGCTTCTCGTAAGAAAATTGGTGAAAAATTACTAAGATCAAAACATTGGAAAGTACTCTTTTTTTAAAAAACATCTTGAAACGGTATTTTGGTGGGCATTTGAAAAAAGTGTGATTATTAAATATATAAATATAGTTAAGGATATATTTGATGAAGTAGCTACCAATGTGAAAACTGTTGGCAACATTTTATGATATTTCCCTGTTATGAGTATTTTTGTTCTAACAGTTGATTGAGATTCATGGAGTTAATTGGAAAGTTGAGTTCTTGGAGGTGCAATTTAGAAGGAAAGAGATTCAAATTCACAAGACATCACAGTACATGTATGTTGTGAAATCAAATGAAACTGTAGTCCCATGTTATAGAAACTTCAAATATCTTTGTTCAATTATTTCTACTAATGAATGTTTAAAGTAGAATGTTTCTTTTTTTGAATAAGAGTTTAAAGGAGAATGTTAGTCATGGAATTAAGTGTGATTAAAATGAAGTCTTAACAAGAGTTCTATCAAATAGTATGAGTTTGGCGGAAAATCTGCTATCAAAAAAAAAAGTTTGATGGAAAACCTTATTAGATTTTCATCAAAAAAATCTTATTAGATTATCATCTGACGAGCTATGCTATATAAGGGTGAGTGTTTAATAATCAAGTCAAAATATCCATAAGTATTTTGGTGATGCAATTGCTTGGATGAGTGAGTAGACTAGAGTGGATTATGTAGAAAATAATTGAATAGGGAAGTATTTGTGACACTCAAAGAGGATTAAGATGTGGAAGGGTTGTTTAAGATGATTTGACTATATCTATCCATCATAGATTCCTTAGGTAATTTGAGGGGATCTAAATCATTATGTATCTATAAGTAGAGGATAATATCAGAATGACTTGGATTATTTTTGTTATGTATTTCCTCGGTTTACGCTTACACGGTATGTTATTTAAATAGAGCTAAATGAAAAAGAAATTCATGTAATCTACTCCAACTAGTTTGGGATCATGAAATTGCCATCGTTTATATTGTATGTAATTCTACAAAGCTGCTTGAAATTTGTAGCTCTTGCTATCAGATGTTTTCTTGGACTTGACAACCAATGCATAATATTCCATATGCCATCACTTTTTTTTTACCCTTGGACACCACAAATTCCTCCACTCCATTTGAAATTTGTGATGGTCGTATAGTTCGGAACTTAAAAGCTCTTTCATACCCAGATAAGCTCTTTCCTGAGGTGGAAGAGCACCACTATTTCGTATGTCGTTAATTTGCTTTCCATCTATTGCTGTTGCGAATTTACTAACCAACCGCATAAGCTTTTGAGCTAACTGCACCTTGTATCTTCTGCAGGCCTGTAGCTAACGAACGACAAGGAAACGAAGATTTGCTTGCCACCGTTCTTCTGGTACTTCGACCAATTTGGTACGATTTTGACCTTTTCATTTGGCCTTTTTGCTTGAATAGGCTATTCCTTGCATTGTGGCTGCCAGCAGTTTATTTGCTTGTGTTTACGTAGCAGGCTGGACAACGTAATATCGTCTGATTCAGGCAAAATTGCTGTTTGTCCCCTTTTTTTTTTTTGAATTTTGACTTAGGCCTATTTTACACGACTAACAAAACTCAAGTACAAAAAGTACTTTCACCTAATAGGATGTTACAAACAGAAGTTGGGAGTGACATCCTCAAACGAAGCAAAAGATGCGATATAATCAACTGCCTTGTTAGTGAATCTATAATTTTTAAAAGAAAGCAAAACACGAACAAACAGGTAATAAGCATCACGTGGGATAATGTTCTAGATTTTTCTTGAGCAAGTTTGCGATAATAGAGGAAATGCCTTCTAATTAAATGTCGTGTGCTGGCTTTTTCCCATTAGTAAGTCAATTTTAGTGCCCCCCATGCTCCAACTTTTTCCACTATCTCTATTGGTAGTAAGAGGCGTTTGGTTAGTTTTATCTCAATATTATGTCATGTTATTTATATATCATTAACATTTAGATATTATTTTTTTAATGATAATTTCATATATTTTTAGAAGTCTATTTTTGCATATTATTAAATAAATAATTATTTTAAATAACATTGAACTAAATGCTCTCTAGAATAAAGCACTTTGCCGGGTCTTCACGTGAACAGAAAGTTGCTACTTGCTTGGGAAAACTAATATGTTAGATAGCATATATGAAACTTTCTTATCTCAGCCAGTCATGCTCTTTATATGTTTATGGGCCCCAAAAAACCATTTATGTTCAGAACATATAATTATAAAAAAATTATAAATTTCACATTAAATTTTTAGAAAAATGCTACAAATCGTATTAAATTCTAAATCCCAAGTGTTTAAGTTTGAAATTAAAATTTAAAATTGCAAACTTAAATTTCTAAATTACTTTAACATTTATATTTAAATTTTAAATTTTAAAAGTTAAAAGATAAACTTTTAAAATATAAATTTTAATTATTATTAATTAAGTTTATGTAATTTATTTTAAATTTAATGATAAAAAAAAATTTATTATAGAGTTATGAATTATATATAATAAAATAAATTTTATTTGAATTAAAAGTTGTGTAAAATCTGTAATTTTTTAAGAATTTTCTGTTCTATACTTAAATTTTCTTGTGCATTTATTATAAATTAGTAGCATTCAAAGTTTCAACCCTTTCCCTTGATATTTTGTTTTTTGTATTGAATTAAATATTTTTAGAATTTAAGATTTATGATTGATTTTGAAACTTTATCACACGAGGTGGATTAGTGGATACAATAGAGTGCCAACTGGAATGGATAGTCAAAGATGTTGCATTGCTTTTTCGCTCGAATTGAATATTGATATGTTCAAGATAGAAACTTTGGGTAGGGATTGGTGCTCTCCAAGAACCATCGAAGGGTCTACGTTCTTCAGAGATGATTGCACTCATTGCCGCTCTTTTTTTATCATCGAAATTGTCAAGAGTGAGCGGTTGGAATAGTTTTTTTTTTTAAAAAAAAAAAAAGGAAGGTTGGAATAGGAATGGAGAGAAGGCAACAAAGGTCATAGGGGTTATGCATTATTCATTGTGTGAAGCTACTGAAAATTTACAAATCTCAAATAAGTTGTGCACATGAAGCACGAGGGAAATACTATAGCTCATAATTTGGCAAAATGTGTGTTTGGAAATGAAGGGGATTCTCTATGGGTGAATGGTTTGCTTGATTTTTTTATTCAATTGTGTGCAAAAGATTGTACTATGCTTTGATGATCAAATAAATATCTATCAAACAAAAGCATTGGGATCCGGCCTGAACAATGGCAAAGAGAGTGAAGTAATAAAGATCAAGGGGTAGTGAGGTGGTAGATCATCGTTGTGCTCCCTAAGGTGTTTTATAAATAGCAGTGGAGAAGACAAAGAGAAGATTCTTTTAGCTTCTTCGGTTCTTTACACTTATCCAGCCTCGTGCTTTACGGCACCCCTCGGCAACCTGAGCTTCGAGCAAGCCCAGTGTGATGAAGAGCTTAGGAGTTTGTTTGCCGACTAAACAGTCCTCTTACCTCTTCTATGCATTCTCTATTCATTTCTCTCTTCACAAGTTTTCATTTAATCCTTCTATTTCTCAATTTTGTGAGAAATTTACTTGTAATTATATATTCGAGTAGTGAATTTAAATTATCAATACAACATTGTGGTTTTCTCTTAGTTCCTTAAGTTTCACATAAAATATTTTTAATTTTTCTTTCTTTTTCCATTACTTTGTGCGCTTGCCTCGCCAACTTGCCATCCTTTTGATCTAGTTGATTGTTTTTTAGATAAAAGTTTGGGCAAATTACGCTCGGGTCCCTAAGTTTAATGCTTAATATCGCGCAGGTTCACGTTTTTAAAATTACAATATCGGGTTCCTTGAGTTTTAATAAATTATCAAATGGGTCTTTTTTTATAATTAAATTTTTTAAAATTACTGTTTTACCCCTGCCCCTCTCTCTCTCCTCCCGATCCGGCGCATTGCCGGCAGGTCATGCGGCGCCGACGGACACGCCGCGAGGCAGCCGGACTGCCGTCGGCCGCGCGGGTGCGTGCGCCGGATCGGGAGAAGAGAGAGAGGGGCAGGGGTAAAATGGTAATTTTAAAAAAATTTAATTATAAAAAAATAAAAAAAGTACTCATTTGATAATTTATTAAAACTCAGGGACCCCGATGTTATAATTTTAAAAACATGGACCGGCGCGATATTAAGCGTTAAATTAAGGGACCTGGGCGTAATTTGCCCTAAAAGTTTTTATGTAATTTGTTTTCACTTAGGGTTTGGCGTTTTGATGCCTATTATTTGTTTTATTGTCTACATGCCCAAAATAAATCTAAAATTTATTGTAACTTTTTCCACGTTTATGTCTTATATATTGGAGGGAATTGTATTAAAGTAAAACAATTTATTCAGTTAAACGTATAATCTTTGATGAGGAATATCTTATCTAGAGGCTAGTTTATAATTTCATTGATTCATTCATTGTATCATTGTTGTTTATTTTTTTGTGAATTTTAAGAACTAATAGTGATTCCATATGGCAATTCATGGGAGCAAGAGATTAGGAGATTGTAATCAAATTCTGGAAAGTGGTTTAATTAAGAATTAATAGTGATTTGGTCCCTTTAATTTGAACTTATTTGCAATTGAGTTTTTTTTTATTTTCGAACTAATCAAATTGATTTTTTAATTTAAGGTTACATGTAAATGGGTCTTTTGATTTTAATAAAAGTATTTTATAAAGAATTTTTTCTCTAAATAGTTGATTTGATTAGATATTATGTTAATTTAAAATGTTAATCTAAATTTTAAATTAGTCTATTTAGTTTTTTAAAAAAAATATTATTTATTAGTATTTTTTATTAATAGTAATTGATCTATTTATATATTATTTAATTTTAAAATTTGTGGGACTAAATTATACATAAGTTAAAATTAGAGGGATTTAATTATTATTAACCCTTTAATAGTAATGGATCACAGCATTAGTGTATGAATTAGAAGTTTTAATTGTATGATAAATGACAACTCATATTTAGGGCAGTCATTGAGGTGAGTTTGACTGAGTTGGCACCAACCCTAAGGACTTTATTTTGAGTTAATTATCGAGTTAAATTGAGCTTTATTATTAATTTTGTTCAAAGATTTATAAATTCACTTAATATATCTTATTATCATATATAATATTTTAATTAAGTTAATGTGTATAATTAAAATATATGTATATATATAATATTTCTTAAATATATATTAGAAAAAATTTAAATACATATGTATTATGATATAGATATTGAATAGATCATGAATTTCAAGAAAATCAAATAAAATATCAGTTTAACTCAATTCAAAAAAATGGAAGTACTTATCTTATATTTAACATAAATTATAAAAAATAGTTCATTTATTGCATAAATTTTCATTTAAAAAAATAATTGTACTTCATACTTTAAATATATATTTTAATAAAAATATTTTTTTACATTAAATATAAATTTAATATTATAATAATATTATTTTACAATAATTTAAAATTAAATTTATTTATTCCCTAATCCGGAAAACTGCTCCAACCAAACTCTGACTAGACTCGGTACAGCCAAAAAATAGCTCAAATTATTTATATTTAAACTTAATTTTAATGTAAAAAATCAAAATATTTTATATTATACACAAATTCAAATAATTTTAGCCTATTTGATTAAAGTTAAACAATTTTTTTTATTTTGCCGTCAACATAAATTTTATAATTCAACATTAAATCAAAACAAAAATATTAAAAAATTAAATTTTATTTACATTTATTATATATTTATTAAAATAAATATTAATTTATATTATTTAAATTTTCATATTAAAATAATTATATTTCACATTTATGCTTATTATAATATATTTTTCCTTTGAAAACTAAAATAACTTCCACTTTATAAGAGAAGCATCAATTTTATTTTTTGTATCACAAAAAGTAAACTTTCAATCAAAAAAATTTTAAGTGACTGTTTAGTTTAATGTTGTTTTGATGTTGTATTATATTATTTAGTTTGAAGATATCTTTAAATAATATTTAAAAAATTATATAATTATTATTCAAAAATAATATTTCTCAAAAAGAATTTAATTACTGTTAACTATTTTTTATGCTTCTTTTAAATACTTTTAGGCTTTGTGTATGTTTTCTAAAGTCTAAATGAAATAAAAAAAAAAAATAATTACCTACATGCCACATAATTTAATTTTATTTATGCCTTATTCATCAATTCTTAGTTAATTACATTATGCACACTCAAAATATTATAAAATCTTACATACACACATTTTAACTTATTTCTATTATAATGAGTAATCATAATTTTTTAATAACCTAATCATAGTTAGATTATACAAATAAAACTAAATTGTGTAACATGTAGGTAATTATTCAAAATAAATTATACAAATAAAATCTTTTTTAAAGATATTTCTGTGTGCGGATGGACCTGCTTTTTCCACAAAAATTGACACGGAATTTTAATAATTTTTCTTCTATTTGGCACATTCCGAAATAAGGAAGATTTCAATTTTCAAGATTTGGCCGAAAAATATATTTTTTTTTATAACTCAAAAAAATATAAATTGTTCCCCAAACGAACAAATCTTGCCGGTTGCCAGCGGCCGATGCCCGGTCCAACCGTTTTTGCTTTACGCGGCCAGGTCTGACCAATCTCCGGCCCGGTCCACGGTCCTCGCCCGGTCCACGTTCCTCGCCCGGTCTGCGCCCCTGCGAGCCACTCGTGCATGCCTTCCCAGCATAAGAGGAGCTTCCTCCTTCCACCGGGCTGGCAGTGGCGGCCCGACCCATGTCGACGGACGGTCGCCGGAAGGTGAAGGTGAAGTACATCGTCGAGCAGTTCGTCGAGACAGACGAAGCCCGCTTCAAGTCCGTGGTGCAGAGCCTCACGGGGAAGGACTCCCCCGCCGCCACCGCTTCCGCAGGCCGCGTCGAGGCAACAACGGTTAGAAACGAAGATCGCCGGAGTGCTCCGGTTGCCGGCAGCTCGGCGGCCCAGGACAAGGTTTTGAGAATTGCCTCTGATCATTCTCCAACCATGGATGAACTGTTCGATCTTTTGTGTGATAATTAAACCATCGCACCCATTATATATATATATATATATATATATCATTTATTGAGTTCTAATTAATAGTTGGTGAGATTAAGGTGAGAACTGGTAGATGGATCAGTACAGCGGTTTAAATTGTGAGAGCAACTAGTAGACATTGATCACGCATGACTCTGATGATTTTATTGTAGCCCATTCGAGTCAATTATGATTTTATTTCCATGATTTTAAATAACTATAGTGTTTGAAGTGAAATATTTTTCACTTTTTGAAATGACTAACACACGTACATATCATGATTCTTATTGTCACAAATATATAGAATTGCTGGAGGGATTTTTATATGTGCATTGCATGTGTAGAATTATTTCTCTATGCTAAAAGAATTGAGCAATACTCATTCGGTCATTACATGCAAAATGAAGTAAATATAAACAAATCAGAGGATGTCGTTTGCCCAAACAAGAAATCATCACAGCATTTATATTTTAGTGTTTGTTGGTGTTGTTATTGTTTGAAGAAACAACAAAGAAATCCTATGGATTGTTAATAAACTATGGATATGATGTAGATATGGTAATATAATATACTTAGGGGGCGCACATTTGGTTTAATTTTATCTTGATGTTATGTTATATTATTTAAAAAAATAATTATTTAGCTTAATAACATCTATAAATAATTTTCTATAAGAACATAAAATTATTAGTCAAAAAATGATATATACATTATATAACATAACACTAAGATATATATATATATATTTCTAATAAACAGCCAAGTGCTCACTTCTATTTGATAGCCAATTTCTTGAGATCCAATTGCAATACTCATCGTAGTTCAGGACTCAGATGCAATTTATTCAGAACTCACCCAGTTGGCCACTTCAGTGCCGCGTCTCAGGCCCAATTCCGAAACGCTCACCCTCGCAGCCGGCGGCGCCGCCACCGCCGACAACAACCCCTCTCTCTCTCTCACCGTCCGGCACCAAATCTTCCGCAATCGATGACCTCCCTGTTGCTGATAGCCTCGTTGATGGCCTCAATCATCGGTAATGTGTTGGCTCCGACACCACGCACGCTAAGGACGGAGAACGATTGGAAAGTATCAATGAAAAATGCCCCTTTTTTTTGCATTTCTATCTTCTATTTTATCCGAAGACCTAGATGCAATTCGAAGTCTACACGAGGAACGCTTCCTGTTGAAAATCTACAAGTGGCTTCTAGTTCTAGCATTGGAAGTCAACCTGGGGACTTAGTGAAAAAGGTAGGCCCCTTTCTTTTCTTTTAAGCTCAAGGGGCTGTTTAGATTGGGGATAGGATAAGCTAATCCAGAATAGCTTACTCTCATTAATAACTTATCTCTAATAATTTATCCCAGTTGGGATAAGTGATTTAATGCATGTATTTGAAAAATAACCTGGGTTAACCTGAGAGGACTGTATATTCTATTTAGTAAATTAATAACTTAATTCAGGATAATAAACAAAAGAAAAGATAAAAATAAAAAAATACACTTACATACCTTCCAAATTTATAATCTAATCAATAAATATAAAAATAATAAGCTTCCAAGTAACACGAAGATATATATAACAATAAACTAAATATCCTCTTAATAAAAATAGAATATAAATACGTCAATATATATATATATATAAAATTGTCGTTTATATATATATATATGTGTGCGCACATATAACATGCAGTATTTTTGTATACATTAGATGCAGACTATATTGTATACCAAAATTATTTATGTCTTGTAAATGTGAAGTTTAAAAATAATTTTTAATTTTTTTTGAAATTAATTATAATTTAATGTTTTTAAATATTTTAATACTATTAAAAATAATCTTACGGATAATTTAATTTGAAAAAATAAAATTTTTTTTATAGATATTGAATTTCAAAAGAAAATAAATTTATAATAATATCATAAAATAAATTTGTCCAATTTCTTTTCAATATATCATAAAATGCCTAAGTGAGATGAGAGCTTAAATTCATATTATAAGTAGATTTTTAACCTAAATTCAACCCAACTAATCAATTAGCTTGATGAAAATGATATATAGTTGACAAATAATATAATTATTATTATCTAAAGTCAAATATCTTGATGAAATCAAAGTAAATGTACACCCTTCTCTCTGCGTGTCTCTGACTAATTCAATAAATAATTAATAAAACAAAATGCCAAAATTATAACCTTTCATAATACAGGTTCGATTGAGGCAAAAATGTGTGACTGATATCTAATAGGACTAGGAACAAAGTATTGACCAAGGTAAAAAAATCAAAGTCTCATCAATTTCTCTAATACTGTGAAAAAATATTAACTAAAGTAGAGAATGCAGTAGTTTATGGATGTCATATCATTTTTTGCTAACAAAACTCTAGCTTGCAAGAAGCTCTCTATATTCACAATTACGTGAATCCAGTATATCGCTCTCTAATGGTAATCGTCAAGTCTAAGTATGGCTTATCGTCTTTTATATATGAGCTCTATTGTGTTGGCTGGATTAACTGAAGTAATATTTTTTCTTAAATATCTGAAAAGTATCAAAGAAGTATTGATTGAGTACGTAGTAGTAGGATGGGTGACTTCCTAGGAAGTACACAAGTCACAAAATTCTCTAAAATTAAAGCAGGTAATACTTCTATATTTGAATTATGAAATATTATAATGAAAGTTTTGGGCCTTAGGTTGAATTTTTTTTTTGATTAAAAAGATTGCATATAATTTTAGCATCCCAAAATCAAGTCAAAATTTAGCACAATTTCAAATTGGTTTGAATTGTTTGAATCAAATTTGATTCAGCCCTAACCCAATTTAAAGGCCCAACTATAGTTTAGCATTCTAGCAAAAAACATAAATTAGTAATGTTGGAACCTTCTCTAACAGCCCATAGTAGAACAACTGTCCTCTAACTGCTCTAGTCGAACAGCTTTGGTCAAACAGCTCTAATCGAATAGCTCTTTAAGGAGATATTATCAGATTATACCCTCCGTACTACTATGTCAACTCAACATAGTAGGCGACATAGGAGTTCATTGCCTAATCGTCTTTTGCAGAAATAGGTGCTAGACATGATGAACTATACCTATTATGTTCCATCCTCTCCAAGCTATAAATAGGAGAGAGGAGAAACTCTCAGGGGGATTTTCTTTCTCTCTGGAGGTCACTCTGTCTTTCTCTCTTGTACTTATTCTTTTATTCAATTTTTATTTAGAGATCCTCAAGCTTTGTAAGAGAAGAGATTTAATTAGTGGATTTAAATCGCGTAGATGGCGTCGTGGTTTTTTCCCAGATATTTAAATTTTCACATAAAAATTATCGTCTTATTTCATTCTATTTTGACATATTTTTTGCATCAACAAGTAATAAAGATTTAATAGAACTTGGAATTTTACCATTTTGAGATGAGCCAGTGGCTCCAAATAATTCCAAAGCAATTTTAACATTTCGAAGCAGAATTGAAATTTGGAAGATCTGAAATTCGAGTTAGCTTGTGCCAATTTTAATAAAATTTGACTCAACTCCAACTCAGATCACATATGAAAGATTACAATGTTTTGAATCATTCAAAACCCAAGCTATAAGAAAAGGCATTCATTGTCTCATTTGTGCCAAACAAATCTCGATTCAATTTAAAATGAATTTAATCGACTCCTGCAAGGAGTCTAATTCTGAGTAGCTAAACTAAAATTTTAAGTTTTTGTTATCAAGTTAATAAGTGTTTATTGGATTTTATAAGTTGGCTTATTGTCCTGAATATCAAATAAAACAAATATTTTGCATTGCATAAATATATATTATTGTTAGTTGCTTATATTTGTATTTTCATTATAGGGTGTTGAGTGCTAATTTACAAAACAGAAATACATAAATAAAATAAATATAGTAAAAATAAGTATGCTGAAATTTATAAGCGGGTATACACAAACAGACAAAATAAAAAATGAACATATTTACGAGAAGATTGGAATGATTTTAATTGAGCTCATAAAGAATCGACTTAGATGATTTACACATATATATCATAAGCCGATATAAACTTTAGTAAAGAAAGTTAAATTATTAAATTTTGCCCATATAAAAAGAGAAAGAAAAAACCAAAAAAAGATATAACAAAAAACTATAAGAAATAATCTTACATATTTGGAGCTAAATAAGAATTTATTATTTAATAAAATGTAATGAAAATAAAGAATTCATATAGCTAACTCTATTTAGTAAGATAAAAACTTAATTTGTTATTGTTATTATTTACTTTAAATTTCAATGATAATTATATGCTAAAATATCATATAAACAAATAATGTTTTACATTCAACATGAATCATAATGTTAAAATGAATTTTATTTTATATTCTGTATAAATTTAACATAATTATCAATTTATTTTCACATTTATATGTACTTTACTATAAAAATCTTATTTGACATCTTATATAAATCTTTAAAAAAAATAACTTGATAAATAATTTTTTAAATTTTTATATATCATATTTCATAAAAAAAATTGTATATATCATAAATTTAATAAATGGCAGCGTCCAAAAATTGGTCAAACTAAACAGAGTTGATTTTGTTAAAGTCAACGAATCTTCCTACCTCCAAAGTTCAGTCTACCCGGAAATTCATACATATTTCACCTCAGAAAGACCCACATTTGTGCTATGCCACGTGTACTGAAAGTACAGGTGGCAGTAGGTGAGAGAGCCGTGACGTTCCATTAGGAAGTGGGAAACGTGACAAACTCTCGGCTAAATCTCGCTCTCTCTCTAGATCTCCTCCCTCCGACCAGCAGCTTGGCTTTCCCATCATCTCTGCGAATGGCGATCGCAGGCATCAATGGCAGACCGAAAAGGGCAGCTGCCATGAGCTACCCAGCTTTCTCCCTCGTTCTCCTCCTCTTCCTCGGCGCCATCCTCATCCTCCTTCTCCGATCACCCACCATCTCTTCACCTCTCCCCTGCATCTCCCGCGCCTCCGACGGCTCCAAGCTCTTCACCGGCGACCTCCGCCACGCCGAGTTCTCCTGGAACTCACTCCGTCTCCCCTCCGATCGCCCGGCCCCTACCTCCTTGAAGATCGCCGTCTTTTCCCGCAAGTGGCCCAGCTCCTCTGTCCCTGGCGGGATGGAGCGCCACGCCCTCACCCTCCATTCCGCCCTAGCCCACCGCGGCCACCGCGTTCACGTCTTCACCTCCGCCACCGACCACCCCATCTCCGGAGACTTCCACTCCCACTCCCCGCGCCTCCATCTACTCGACGGCCCCCCCGGCCGCTGGCGCTCTGACGAGGCCTTTGCCCTCTTCGAAGAAGAGAACTCCAGGGAGCCATTCGACGTTGTCCATTCCGAGAGCGTCGCCCTGTTCCACCGCTATGCCCGCCAGGTCCCCAACCTCGCCGTCTCCTGGCATGGCATCTCCCTCGAAGCTCTGCACTCCGGCATCTACCAGGACCTCATCCGAGGCTCCGACGAACCCCTCTCCCAGGCCTTCAACCGAAGCCTCGCCGCCGCCATCTACAAGGTGCTAGACGAAATTCGCTTTTTCCAGAGCTATGCCCACCACGTCGCCATCAGCGACAGCACCGGCGAGATGCTCCGCGACGTCTACCAGATCCCCTCCGGCCGTGTCCACATCATCCTCAACGGCGTCGACGAGGAGGATTTCCGGCCAGATCCAGATCTGGGTTCCGCTTATCGCCTCGAGATCGGCGTGCCGGCGGATGCCGAGCTGGTGTTGGGCGTCGCCGGAAGGCTGGTTAAGGACAAGGGGCACCCCCTCCTCTTCGAGGCTTTCGCCGGACTGGTGAGCAGATACTCGAAGGTGTATCTCGTGGTGGCAGGATCTGGGCCATGGGAGCAGAGGTACAGGGAAATGGGGGAGAATGTGATGGTCGCCGGAGCTCTGCCGCCTGCGAAGCTGCGGGCGTTCTACAATTCGATTGACGTGTTCGTGAATCCGACACTGAGGCCGCAGGGGCTGGATCTGACGCTGATCGAGGCGATGCAGTGCGGGACGACGGTGATGGCGACGAGGTTTCCGAGCATCAAGGGGAGCGTGGTGGTGAGGGAAGAGCTGGGGCTGATGTTCGCCCCTAACGTGGCGGCGCTGGCGGCTGCGATGGAGAGGGCGGTGGCGGAGGGGAGGGGGAGAATGGCGGAGAGGGGGAGGGCGTGCAGGGAGTACGCGGCGGCGATGTTTACGGCGAAGAAGATGGCGATGGCGTACGAGAGGCTCTTCCTCTGTATTAAGAATGAGAGCTTCTGCAGATACCCGCTCGCCTTTGATTAGTTAGTCATCGTTTTCTGACTGTGAAGAAATTATAAGATTAGGCCTCTAATCTTAATTTATTAATTAATCCCTCCATCATGTTAAATTATTTAAATTGCCATGTCTCTCAAAGACTTACCAAAAAAAACAAGGGGATTTACTGAATTCATCACAAATTATGTATTTCATCATCTTTTAGTAAATATTACACATATCACATTCTTTTTATATTTCTATTGTTATAATAGAAATGTAAAATCCATAAACAGAGCGTGATATGTGTAATATTTACTAAAAAATGGTAAAATGTGTAATTTATGATGAATTCAGTGTTTTGTATGTAAATTTTTCAAAAAATAATACTTTTTTTAAATATTTTTATTTAATTGAGTAGCCCGCGAGCCACGGTAGACTCAATTTTTTTAAAATTTTTATTGGGCTGGAGCTGATGGTATTGCATATTTTTTTGAAAATAATAAATTTTAATATTTTTGTAAATTAAAAATATGGGTACACATTTGAAATTTCAAAATCAGGTTCCAGTAGTTGAAAGTACATATAAAATAATAATAATAATAATAATAATCTTTGATACCCAATTTTAGGGTTGTTAACGATCTGATTTTGAGTAGATTCGACCTTAACTGAAAATTGAATTGAAAATTTTCAACTCGACCTTAATTCGATTCAAAGAATGAATGAGAAGATTTTGATTTGAATAAAGTTTTACTCATTTATTATCGATTCAAACTCAATTTGAACCAGCGTACATCAGACTTTCGATTAGTTTTATTCTTTTAGCCAAATCTTATATATCAACGTATTCGTTTATTCAATTAATCTAAGCCATAATCATTTGTCTTGATGTAATATTTAAAAAAAAAAATCTACAATACGTATTATTTGAATAAAATTTAAAAAGAAAATTTCAATAAACATTAAACTATTACAAAAAATTAATATATTAGATGTAGTTATATGTGTTATTTTTTTTAATTGATCAAATTTTGAACCGTCTCGATCTATTTCTATGTTGGCTCAAGATTAAATTGATAAAAATCTCGAGCCATAAAAGTAGCTTGTTAGTTGGCTCATTTGGATCGAGTCGAGCTCGATTCAATACAAAAGTCAATTCAACTTTTGAGCAATTTTTAATCTCCGAGCAAAATTTTCGGCGTTACCCAATTTGTTTGTCATGGGATTTGTAACTTAGAACAAATAAAAATATAAGTAATAATATCATTCTAATAAAATTCATGCAAAAAATTATGTTTTATTTTCATATATCTCTATTTCACTTTTTTCCAAAAAAACAGCCTTAGTGTAAACTAATTCATGGTAAAAATTGCCCAAAATAAATTTGGCTATTTTTTGAATAAGTTCAAATTATTTTAAATTGGTGGAAAATTGTTAAAAATAAATTCAAAATAAATAATATCATTTTATTGATTTAAATAAATGTATATAATTATTTAAATAAAAAGAAACGATCACTTTAATATCACCATTTTAATATTTATTTTAATTAAATAATTTTAGCATATTTAAATTCTAGCCAAATTTATTTTGAGCAACTTTTATATCAAAAGCTTTGTTTTGAAAAAATAAAATAAAATGGGATTCGGCGTCAAGATTATTATTTTTTGTTTTTTATTTGTTCTTTCAATTATTTGTAATATAATTTTAAAGTCTCAAATATTAGTGTATTTTCAAATGTATACAGTGTACCCATATTTTTAGTTTACCAAAAATTTTAAAGTTTAAAAATTTATTATTAAAAAAAACAAATTAAATTCTTTAAATTTGTGTACACTTTTGTAATGCAATGCAGTGAAACACCTTCAGATCTCGCCCAATAAAATTAAAAATAAACTGAGTCAATTAAATAAAAATAATAAAAATGAGTTGCCCGCCACGCGAGGCAACAACAACAACAACTAAGCCTTAATCCCACTAGGTGAGGTCGGCTACATGAATCCTTTGTTTCCATTGCGCCCTATTAGTTACCAAATTCTTATTTAATTCTAAGTAACTGTTGACGTAGGATGTGGGGATCCCAAGAAACACCGAAGAGAGAGAGAGTTCCGGGAGACGGCGGCGCGCAAAGGGGGGTGAACCTGTTTATGGAGGCTCAGGGAGAAGATTCAATCCAAAGCAACCAGAAAAGCGCACAGAGATTTAAGGTGGTTCAGGGAGGAAATCCCCTACGTCCACCGGTCGGTCAGCGAAGGAGTTTCACTAATCAGAAAAAGATAACCCTGAAGGCTGTACAATGTTCTTAAGAAAAGAAGAGGAAGAAAAGAAGAAGAAGAAGAGAGAGACGGAGAAGGTCAGGAGCTCCTCAGTTGGGGCCCTGATACAATGAATAATTTTTTTCTTCTCTTTTTTCTCTGTCCTTTCCGCTAATCTCTGGTATCTCTTCTATATCCTCCTCGCTCCCTCTTCCCTCCTCTTTTTGGCCGGGACTGTTCAGCGGTTTTTATAACCGTTGACGTGCGTAGCTCCACCCTGGTTTTCCGGAGAAAAGGTGATGGATGAGCTCTGAACGCTGTACGAGGAAGATAACCTCTTTTAATGCTGGTACTTTTACGGGGGAGAGCGTCTGTACGAAAATCGGCGGGGTTAGGTGAAGTTGATTGTGACAGGCGTTACCTCGTACCCTCGGGCCCGAGGTTACGAGGGATGATCCTGGAACGTCGTGGTCGATGTTTGAGTAAATCCTCGTGCCCGAGGTTTGAGTAAATCCTCGTGCCCGAGGTTTGACCTGGGTCAATAGTCCTGCAAAACTGGAAGCTGAGTCAGCAAATCAATCAATCAAGTACAGACCCGTTGGGCGCCACGCGTTCGGCCACGATGCAGCGCAGGAACCACGTGTTAACATCAGCCCCCCGCATTTGTCAGAGCGCGAATATTAATATGGGTCCTGGAATGCGAACCGTCGCGAAGGTGGACGCGCTGCCCAAGGTCTGCAAGGATAAGATGGGGGCGGAGTCTGTTGCTTCGCATTCTATCCTTCCTGTCTGTTGAGTTTTCTGATAGAAAGTGAGAGCGATCTCAAAGATGGCGAAGAGGAAATGGAAGGTTGCGTCTGGCCTCTCTAAGAAAAGAGCCGGAGCACCAGTGACAGACGCCCCTCCGGAGAAGAAGATGCCAGAGGCAGGCGTGCCTTTGGAGGTAAGAACCCCTACGGCTAGGGTTGCCGGTGCCCTGGTACAGACGCTGGAGTCTCTTCAGGGTACCAGGAGTGCTGAAGCCGCAGCGGTGGTGGTAGTTTCTGAATCTCCAGTTAAGCCACCTCCGAAAGCTAAGGAGTTAAGGGAGGTGGTTTTGATAAGAGAAACAGCCAGTGGAGAGAAGCTGGCACCAGGGAAGATCATGCTCAAGGATGAAGAGTTTGAGCGGTTCCTCCCCGGTGTCGGGGTCTCTGATGAAGGTAAGGGGGAACCATCCCTGTTAGTTAGTAGGTCTATCCCCTTAATAGCCCCAATTCCTGCTTCTGATGTTGCCCCAGTTTCCGAAAAATCAAGGGGGCTATCGGGAAAAAGGTTGGTCTCAATGAGGGGCGAGTCTCCCCTCACTGCCTCTGGTACCGGAGGGTCAGAGGCGGAGAAGGTGAGGGAGGAGAGAGAAGAAGCCCTCCCGGCCGTTCTCAGCACCTCTTTCAGTATCGGGGGTGTGTGGAGCGTGCTGGGAGACCGGCTAAGTGAGATAAGGCGGGCGAAGGTGAAGATCTTAGGAAACACCTCTGAGGTTCTGGAGGTGGTAAAGACTCTGAAGGGCAAGGAGGAGGTAGAGGCCCGTTGCCTTCGGGAGGTAAGGGAGTTGGAGGGCGCTTTGTCTCAAGCTACGGAGCGCTCTCTGGCTGATCAGAGGGGGCAATTAGGGAAGATGTATCAAATAGAAGATAGGTTGTTTCCCTAGCCCAGGCTAATGCGGAGTGGGTTAACAAAAGTGAGGTTGCGAGGGGAGAGTTTAATCGCAATCTGGCGGATGTTAACCAGGCCCACTCTGCCCACGTCAAGGACCTCCAAAAAAGATTAAAGGATTTGGACGATGATAAGGAGGCTTTGAGGGAGGAAAGAAGGAGGTTAAGGGAGGAATTGACTAAGGCCAGGGAGGCCTTGTCAGGGGCGAAAGAGGCGGCCTCCGAAGCACGCCGCCGGGAGGAGCTGTTGAAGTCTGAAATCCACTCCCTGCGGGCTCTGGTGGAGAACAGCTCTGGATGGCGAGGGCGACGTATGGAGGACCTGGAAGAGGCGGTGAAGAGGGCGGTGAAGATTGTCAGCGCCTCGCCGGTGGGTCGCTATACGCAGCATCAAGCTGCCTTTGATGCTCTTCTGCAGACATTGGTTGATGTAGGTACCTTGAACCAGGAGAATATTAGGGACCCAGCAATTTTTTCCTTTTGTGATCCTAAGGGGCCAGACAGGTTCTTTGATGCTGGGAGCTGCCCTCCTGAAGAGATCCCTCTGCCAAGGTCCTACGCAGGTTGGGGAAGTTGGCCTCTGAGGCATGGGACCTCGAGGGAAAGCCCTGCGACTCCTCTGAAAGCCAGATGGCTAGGCCGGCGCGATCCTCCTGGAGGTCAGCAGCAGGGGCGCCAGCTGAACCAGGGGTGACGGTCCTTCCTCTTCAACCAGCTCCTTAGCCTGACGGCAAAATCTTCTCTCCTTGCTGCACCTGAAGGATCCATTTTTCGGATGAATAACCTTCAGGATGTGGACAGAGAAGAAGAGGAGATCCTGGGGAGGGGTCCTGGTTAAGAGGTCTGAATTCATCAGGCCAGGTGTTTAAGTTCTGAAGCCTTGTATCTTTCTTTGTTTTTCCTGTACTCATGAGAGGAACATGTGAGGACAAAGAGAGAATTTGTATCAAATTCTATCATTTAATGAAATGCATTTTTTATTTTCAAGAATCCGTTTGTGGATGAATTCCTCTGTATGTCTCTTTTTCGTGCTTTGAATCACGAAGTTCTTAGAAGAAAATACATGAATCCATAAGTAAAAGATAAAGAATTCAAAAAACAAAGAAATCCTAAGTAAAAGGCGAAAAAAGCTCTTTGAATCCCCGTGCACGATATATGAATATCGAATCACAAAGAAAAGAAATAGCCGTCCCTCGAACCCTCGTGCACGAGATATGAGTATCGAACACAAGGAAGAGTAGCCAACCCTCGAATCGTCGTACACGACATATGAGTATCGAAGACGGCGAAAAGGCAGGAAGGAGAGGAGTGGCGCCTTGAAAACTATGCGCCGCTTCGATTCCTGGGATTGTCAGAAGGAACGAGCGGTCTGAGATGCTCGCACGCTAACCCAGGAGATCAGATGGTTGGGAGATAAAAGGTCGCACTCGTCCCCTATAAACGGCTGTCTTGAGCGGGAGCTGCTTCTTCCTTCCAAAAATCCTAAGTTTCTGAGAGAAAAGAAAGAGGGCATCCGCTCCACCTGTTTGCAAGGGAGGACTGAGTGAAAAATGGGAGGAAGGGAGATCGAGTGGGCCGGACTGGCCGAGCGATTCCAGAAGGATGCTAGCTACCAGGAGTCCCTTATGATGGAATATGAGGTGCTCAACGCGACCAAAGGGTTTAGGGGGAACCCTTGATTAATGGTCATCCCGCCTGCCGCCGACCTCCGGCCAAACAGTCCGCCTGAGGGGGCTGTGTGCATGTATAGGGCGCAAGTGGAATACGGTCTGATGCTGCCGCCGCAACCAGAGTTCAAGGAAGTCTTGAACTCATTCCAACTTGTGCCAGCACAGCTTTCCCCCAACGCCGTTGCCTACATCTACTCCTTTCTGAAGCTTCTGCAAGCCAGGGGAATAGCGTGGAATTTGACGCTGTTCAGGAGTTTGTTTGGCTGGATGGCGGTACCAGGGTATGGGGGGTGTTTGGCCCTGCGGTCGAGGTCGAGGAAGGCGATGTTCTCGGGTGCTAGCAGTTCGCACTCGGATTGGAGGGATTTCTATTTTTTTGTAGGCGGGGATTTGGGAATCCCCTTGACGCCTGGAGCTTGTCCCACCGAATTCATTGGTGATGCCCAATGGATGGCAGGCACATCCGTCCAGAAGAACCTGAAAGTTTTGAAGGGGCAAAGCTGGCCCCTGAAAGACTTCCTGAGGTTGGTGAAGAATGATGTATCCCTGTATGCTAGGTCGCAGGGATACACCATCTTCAAGGAGGTTGCTCCCCCTCCCGGGACAGTGTTGATGAAGAGGGCCAGGAGGGGGCAGCCCCCTGCCACTCAACTCAGTAAGCAGATTGTCGAGGGGGGAGTGGAAGGAGAAGAAGTGGAGGTCCCAGAGCCTGTCTGTGGCGGGATATCTATTGATGTGGTGTCCTCGCCGGATGACTCTGGGGATGACGGAAAAAGTCTGGCCGAGGTGATGGAGGAAGCAGGGAAAGGGAAGGAGCCTGCATCACTGGCCAGACCTAAGGTAATCCCCAAAGGTGCCGCGGGGATTACCATAGGAGGAAAAGGGGGCAAAAAGGAGGTGGCCGAGGGTGGCCTAGGAAGAGAAATGGTGGAGGTTCCTTGCCCAGGGGGGAAGGCAGTGGTTACCTTTAGCCAGGCCTTGGTCCCCGGTGAAGCCCTTGGAGGGAAAAGGACCCTCTCTGGAGAGAACAGCCCGGAACCCCCTCTGAAAAAGGGCAAGAGCACCAAAGAGGCGGATAAAACTGATGAGGGGCATGAATGGGAGAAGAGTGTGGAGCCCCCGTTCTGCCTCAATTTTACCGAAAAGTTTGCTGGCGAGGGGTCAAGGTTTGGCTTGAGTGCGACGGAGACGGAGAGGGGACTAACCGTTACCTCCGAGCAATTCTCGAACCTGTTCAATCCTTCTCGAGGAGACCTGGGCCTGACCCTGGCGGGGGGATTGACGACCAGGGCGCTGGAGGAGACAGTTGAGAGGACCTCCACAACAGACCTCTTTGCTCAGGTGTCCAACAGGGTGGCGACGATAAGGGCTCACCCTAATCTCTCTTCTGGCTTGATTTCTTACTTAGATGTTGATCTTGCCTCTATTGTAGGTGCTTGCCCGCTTGCCCCTGATTCTGAACAGGGCTCTGCGGGTGGAGGAGCAGATGATAGATCAAACCGGCCAGCTGCACCGTAAAGATGCGGAAATTAAAGCCCTAAGGCTCCAATTGGTGGCGGAGTCTTCTAAGCATGCTGTCCTCCAGGAGGAATTTGTCGTTTATAAGTCTGCGATGAGTGCACTGAAGGCAGACAATAAAGCTTTGCGAGAGAAGTTGAGCAAGGCTGATGGAGATAAGGAGGCTGCAGTCGCGAGCAGCCCAGCGGCGGCTATTCAGGCCTA
>JAEMOT010000130.1:393783-416083 GCA_019297695.1 Apostasia ramifera | reverse complement strand
TATATATATATATATATATATATTCTTTAAGAAATTTCACTGTCCTATTTACATATTAAACAATCAATACTCAGTATTTAAGACTCCTACAAGCAGAAGTTGGTCACATTCCCTATTATTATCATCCTTTCATCTATAAATTCAGACAGTACAAGAGATCTATTCCCTATTATTATCATCCTTTCGTCTATAAATTCAGACAGTACAAGAGATCTATAAAGTGTACTTTTACATGTTCTATAAGCTATTCAATATGTAAATTTGTGAAATGAAACATTTAATATGTAAATAAGAGACTTTGAGTTGTTAAAATAAAATCATCTTACAACTTGAAAGAATGACAATAGGAGCTATCTCTTCTCAGGAAAAAAGAGCTACATTCAATTATATACATGATACATGATGATGCTTCAGTGAGAATACCATTTCTTACAGATGCTTCAATGAGAATACCACTTCTTACATATGCTTCCCATTCAGATCCCTTGGAATTTCAGTCTTCAATCTTCTTCGTCGTCATGCCGAATCTTAATTTTTGGTCAACAATTAAATAAGCCTTGGAATATTTAACATTACAATATAAAATTGTAGCATAGACTGACAGGAAAATGACAGATTTACTGAATCTTGCAAAGAAACGAAAAGAAAAAGATAGTTTCATACATAATACGAATAAAAATCAATAATACCTATTAAGCATCTGAATCTTGTTATTTATATATGCTTCAGAACTTCTATAAGTAATTCAAGTACAAAGTAATTAAACTTGTCTTCTTACAGTAAGAATTTTTTTGTATTAACGATATGTGCACTTTAACTTTATAGAAATGTCATATTCTTAACATCGTCAATGTTATTTAAAATTTGTGATGTTATTTGTCATGTTTAAAATTTATTTGACTTATTTGGTAGTGAGATTTGGGCGATAACATTCATTATCTTTTGATTGTGTTATGCACCTGATTACCGAAATAATGAGTTTAATTAAAATCTTGGAGCTTTGATATGTGCTCAAAACATGACATCTTTGGCTTACCGGTAAAGAATGGGCCTCAAAATGCCGGAAGAACATCTCGTCAATCATTAAGCTTCTCTTACAGAAAGGATATCATTGCGGGGATGAACCTCTTCAATGACAACTTCAACCTCATCGCCGATCTGTTTTCCATCAGACGCAGATGCAGAGGCTTGAATTCCGACCTGCAGCAACCAGATTAGTCAGCAAAATAGAGAGCGGATTTATGCATAAAACAGGAATATTGTGTTCTATGCTCTAAAACAAACAAGGGCAGTTCCTTGATCAAATTGGACGTTGTGATGGTACAATATAAGAGCATCATACAAAAGTTACTTTTAAGGCCTGTTTGGTTCAAAGAAAGTTTTACTAGAATGAAAACTTTTTAGTTGTCTTGAAATAAGCGTATGATAAATAAATTTAATTTATTGTATTAAAAGTTGGGTGAGATGTAAAGTAAAATTGATGATTGCATTTAAAGGAATGTAAGATGTGAAATAGATGTGAAATAGATATGAAATGAAATTTAATATATTATTGTAAATTAATGTATGAGAAAGGAAGGAATAAAAAGTAAGGCTTTTTAGGCCCAAATGGAGATCATTTTCTTGGAGCCCCCAATACATCCCAAAACCATCCTAAAATCATCCCATTAATTTTTTATATTTATTTAACATCTTACATAAATTTTAGCATTAAAAATCAACTTTATTTCAAATTCTACACAAATCTTAACATTTAAAATCAACTACACTTTTCAATAAAAAAACTCAACTTTATTTCACATCCAACACAAATCTCAATATTAAAATAAATTTATTCACATTATACCATTAAAATACTTTCTCTCTCTATCCTTAAAAAACCCCAAAACATATTCCTACCAAACAATCTCTAAAATGGGCATTTGATTTGATGTTATTGTGATGTTATATAATATTATTTGAAAAAAATAATTGTTTTGTTTAATGACATATTTAGAAAGCATTGTGAAAAATTACAAAATCATCTCTAAGGTCACATCTAGATGCTATCCAAAATAGGTCCCATCTAGATGTCACATCCCCTACAAAATACATGAATGATCATAGAGAAACAAGAAAAAGTTGAAATAAGGGAGGCCAAGATCTGTTTCCATGGCGTTTAAGGATAATTATTTTTAGATCCCTAAAGACCAATAATCATTAACTCTTCAATCCATTATATAATAGCATTAAACAAAATAAATACTAATTACTAGATAACATAGACATCTAACTAAATAACAGAAACATTTAAATAACACTAACTTCTAAATTGCATTGAACTAGAAGTCCCCTAAACTTAAGTTTATAATAATGGGATTAGAACATTTGGAAATGTAAGCGGAGAAGAATGGGTACACTAATTAGAAAGGGAAAGAGCACCAATATGCAATGCACATGAAAAGAAAGGATAAATTAAATTTTTTGTTGTTAGATACAAGAGTAAATTTCTTAGTGCGACTTAAATACCTCAATCAGAAGCAAGGCCACCATCCGATCTTTGATAAATCTAAGAATTAAAGCACAAAACCTCTTTCCCCTTGGCTGTCTTCTAATATATTCCAATAACCAGTATCTTAGACTGCTGCTTTGGAGCTTTCTGGAAACTTTAACATGCAGGTTTACAAGGCATGTTATTCCCTCCAACTCCCCAGATGAAAAAGGCAGAGGTTGGCCCCTAAGGAATGATTTCACCTGGATAGAAAAAATACAAATATCACATCTACATTTGAAAAACAAGCATGTTCAAAACTACTAAGAGCAATCATGCATGTAATTATTAACCAATCAGAGCAAATCATGCATGCAACTCAGAAAATATACAAATTTCAGGAAAATCATGCATGTTCCTTTCTTTTGACCGAATGTTTAAGCAAAATTACTAAGGAGGGATTTGGTTCAATGTTATCTTGATGTTATATCATGTTATTTAGATATCGTGAAATCTAGATGTCATCTTTTAAGTAATAATTTCATAATTTTTTAGAATATTAACTACATATGTTATCAAACCAAATAATTATTTTCTTTAGATAACATAATATCAAGATAGTATTGAATTTAAACGCCCTAATTAGGAGCAAATCAAATAAGCAATAAATAAATACATACAACAAATCCATCAAACAATAATAAGACAGTATTTCAAAACTACTAGTTCTTGAGGCAAATGCAGAAGAGTTGCAATAAGAAACCAACCTTGTTTGTTTGCTCAAGTTACCTTTAACTTAAATTAAACTTCACCTCATACAATTTTAATATAAAACTAACAATATTTCAAACTCTGCACAAATTCCAACATCAAAACTAACATTACTTTACGTCCTATGCAAACTTGAAAATAAAAAACTAACCTTATTCATAATTTACACACACTCTAATAAAACTAACTTCATTTCAAATCTTTCACGGACATCAAATAAAAAATATCACATCAAATGTTAACGTCAACTTGAGAAAAATACATCTGGCTAAACAACACGCTAAATAGTTGCTTTGAAGGGAAAAATAATTTTAGAAACCTTCAGAATTTTAGACAAAAAATGTTATATTGAAATGAAACCATACAGCTGATTTCAAATGCACAATGAAAGTGCCATATACACTATTTCCACTTTCAAAACTTCTACATTTTACATGCTCAAGGAAGGTGCTATAGAGTTTTGTTCACGAGGAAAATGCATTCACATTCAACAAGAAACTAAACAACAGCTTCTAGAGGGAAAATATTCTAAAACTTTAAAACTTGAGATAAATTTTAGAAATTTCTTCTGAACTAAGAACAAAATATATTTCACAATTTAAAATGAGATTTATTATTTATCTAAGTAGACAAAGTACGAAAACAACGACGTGTGAAAAAGGAATTAAATGCCATTGAAATCATCTGAAAGGACATACCTGATAATGAGCTAGCAGATCAACATATCGTCTGATTGGAGATGTAAATTGCACATAACCGAGAACTCCCAAAACACCATGTCGAATAGGGTTTTTGAAATCCATTTCAACTGCACGCATTATTCTGACATAAGCAGAACTCCGAACTGGTCCTTCTGGAAGATGGCCAAATGCTGAAGCTGAGACACTTGACTGAGGTTGCCCTCTGTAAGGCAAAGGAATATTATTGGCAGAACCAAAAGTGGCTACAACCTCTCCACAGAGTATCATCATTTCTGAAACAAGCCGCACAGCAGGATCTGATTGGTCGTCAATGTAGAGGTTGATCAAGGGTTCTGGATCATCAGGATTGACAACTTTGATACGTGGCTCAATCATGGCTGTGTCAATTGCACCCTAAAATTTCCAGACAAATTTAACACAGCGAATTTAGAGATAAGGTGCACATAATATAAGCATGTATACTCCCTAAGAGATGCATTGCATTAGATAATAGATACTATCATGCTTGCTTTAATGATCCAGCCTTTACAAACATCCTATTTATAGAAAAATCGGTTTTCAATAGAAAGGTGTGTATTTTTGATCATTTGCTGTTTTAACCTAAGAGTTTATGGAAAACATTTATTTTGCATGAGCTCATACCCTGGTCCATTCTTCGTTTGTTATTTTAAAAAACTTATTTGATTTGATGAAAATATTTTTCTTAAGTTTGACTTTGAAAGTAGTTCAGGTTAAAGTAAGCCATTTCTCCTCTTTCTCCATAAATATGCATGCAATAGCTTCCCAAATGTAGGGATGTCAATTTATACCCATACCCGATAAACCTTCCCCAACCCGTCCCTAATGGGACGAGTGTGAGCTTGAAAATTAAACCCGAGACCCATGACCTGCCCCAACCCTTCATTCTGCGGGTCGAGTTCGGGTATGACTGCTTACAATCCGCGCTGACCCGTACCTGTTAATCTCCCAAATTGAAGACCGCAAGGCGTCCTCTCGGGACGGAGTCCTTAGAAGGACGAACCTTGCCGGATCCATGGCCGAGATACACTTCGCCTGCTTTCTGCATTCAATTCTGCGTGGCCAACATCCCCGTGACAGCTCCTTCGGGCAAGGCAGGAGGGCATTATGCCAAAGAAAGCGGGGCGGGTATTATGCCAAAGAAAGCGGGGCGAGGCAGGGAAGGGCAGAAAGCAGGGAGGGTCAAGTATAGGTAATGGGGCATAAATAGTGGGGTGAGTATGAGTTTTGTTCAACCCAACCCATTCTCGCCACGTTGCCACCCCTACCCAAATGAATATTCTCACACATTCTGTTCCAACACCAAAACAATAAAACATCAAAAGCTCAACACATTTATATTCTATAATTTAATTTGAAACAATTAGCATTAGAGGTACAAACTAAATTGATATTAGAGTCCATGACAATACAAGAAGATGATATTGTGTATGAAGCAATTAGCACATTGAGTTAGAGATGCAAATAGATTCAAAGAGATAAGAGTGAGGGAAGAAAGGAGGGAACGAGGATGATGGGGACATCCAGATAATGGACGGTCCACATTAGATCTTATAACATACTTTTTAATGAAAGATAAGATTATTTATAAATATATGAATATATATATTTTTTATTTAAATTAATTGAATTTATTCAAATTAAGTTTTATCTAAATTGATTTAGTCATAATGGACAATACCATTTAAATGAACAAGTCTAATTAATGTAAATTAGATGAAATTATATTATTTGGATGAGAAATATAGAGAATTGTATTAAACAGTTGATAACTAACGTAAAACTTATTGAACAAACATGACATGAATCATTTTAAAAATTGAGCTATAGCTAGGGCATTTCCTGGAAGCAGCGCGCTGTATTATAGTGAAAAATGTGTAAGAGTCACTGCATCGGCGCCCGGGTGCAGTGACAGTGAGTAAGGGTTCCCACATTATAGACAGATGCAAGTAAAGAAATTAGTCCATAACACTAACACTAAAATTCAAGACCCTAGAATAAGGCTAGATACTTGAAATATAAACTCTAATGAGTATGTTAATAGAATTGGTGGATATTATGATATATAGGAGGATTAATATTTTGTATCTATAAGAAATAAAATAGGTGAGAAAGAAAGTTAAAGAATTAATAACTTAAGCTTCAAGCTTTGGTACTCTAATAAGAATAAAACTAGAAATGAGGTGGGTATAATTTTGGATAAGAGTCTAAAGGACCATGTGGTGAAAGTTAAGAGAAATGAAAACAGGATTACAGCTTTAAAAATTATAATTAATAGGATGACTATTAATATTATAAGTCTTTATGTGCCAAGTAAATTTAGATGCAAGTATAAAGAAAAAATTTTAGAATGATTTAAAAAAACTACTATAAAGAATACTTCAAGAGAAAAGAATATGTATTGAAAATCTAAATAGACATATTGGATGTGGTGCTAAGAAATTTAATAGTATTTATGGTAAGTATGGCTTTGGAAGACTAATGAGGAGAGTAAAACTAGTTTGGAGTTCTCCTAAGCTTATGATTTTATGATTGCTAATATTTTATTTTAAAAAAATGAGCATATTATCACTTACAAGAGTGAGTCTTCCAGATCACAAATTAATTATTTTTTTTTAAGAAAACAGAATTGCTTAGAGTGTAAAAATTGTAAGATCATTCAAAGTGGATACTTGATTTTTCGACATAGGCTAATAATCTCAAATGTCAAGATGAAAAGCCAGAGAAGAAATAGTAAGTTGAAACAATATTTTTATGTGTTGACAGTTATTAACTGCATCCACAAGGTGGGCTAGGAAAATCTAAAAGAAAGACTCATAATAAAGATGCATTGTATTGAAAAAAAGATGTCATGAAAAAGTAAAAGAAAAAAGATATGCTATAAAGATTGGTACAAATACAAAAACAAAGAGAACTGTAAGAAATACAAAATAGTTTGATAAGAGTCCAAGAAAACAGTCTGTATTGCAAAAACATATAGAGTTCAAAAATTATATAAAAAATAGACACCAAAAAATGAGAAAAATACATATACAGATTTGCTAAAATAAGAGATAAGAAAACTAAATACTTAAGTAAAATGCATTAATGATAAAGATTACAAAATATCAAGGAAGAAGATATCTAACATAGATAGATGGATTATTTTCAAAAGCTTTTCAATGATACTTGTGATAATACATTTGACCTTACAAAATTTAATATTTAAAAAAAGAATAAAAATTATTGTTACATCCAGCATATTAGTAAGACTAAATTTTGAAAGCTTGAAAAAAGATGAAGTTTAAGAAGATAGTTGAATCAAATGATACCCTAATAGATGTTTGAAAATGTATGTGAGATGAAAGAGTGTCTTGGCTCACCAAATTATTTAATATGATTTTGAAAACTAAATAAATATTAAATGAGTAGAGAAAGAATACCTATTTACAAGAATACGTGGATTCCTTGAACATATATGTTCATTTGTAAAGATGATATACAGACTTGTGCCAATTATAAAGATATTAAATTAATGAATCATACTTTAAAATTTTGAGAAAAAATAATCGAATAGAGATTATATTGTAATACCAAGGTGTCGCAAAACCAATTTGATTTTATGTTTGGTAGATCCGCTATGGAAGTTATTCATTCACTGAAGAGTTTAATGAAAAAGTTTAAGAAAAAAAGAAAATTTACATTTGATTTTTATTGATATATAAAAGCTTATAATAAAATTTCAAGAAAAGTGCTTTGGAAAGTTTTAGAAAAAAAAAAAATTTGCACTGTCTATGTTCAAGTTATCAAACACATGTATAATGGAAATGTTACCTGTATTTGAATACAAAGTAGTTTAACTAAGAATTTTTCAATTACATCTGGAATATGTCTCAAAACCAATTTGATTTTATGTTTGGTAGATCTGCTATGGAAGTTATTCATTTATTGAAGAGTTTAATGAAAAAATTTAAGAAAAAAAGAAAATTTGCATTTGATTTTTATCGATATATAAAAGCTTATAATAAAATTTCAAGAGAAGTGCTTTGGAAAGTTTTAGAAAAGAAAGAAGTTTGCACTGCCTATGTTCAAGTTATCAAACACATGTATAATAGAATTGTTACTTGTATTTGAATACAAAGTAATTTAACTAAGAATTTTCAATTACATCTGGACTACACCAAGGCTCATTTTTAAACTCATATCTTTTTGTATTAGTTATGAAAGCCCTGATTAGGCATATCTAATAAACAGTACCTTAGTGTATATTTTTCGCAGATGATATTTTCTTTATTGATAAAACTAAAGAAAGGGCTAAGACAAAACTTGAGTTATGGAAGAATATATTCGAATATATTCTTGTATTAGTGATATAATAATTGATGATCAAATTATCAGAAAGAGTGGACAATTAAATATCTTTGGGAGCGTTTAGTTCAGTGTTATCTTAATGTTATGTTATGTTATCTTTAAAAAATAGTTGTTTGGTTTAATGATATTTTTAAATAACATTACGATTAATTACAAAAATGCCATTGTAAACTGACATCTAAATGTCACCCAAAAACGGGAGACATCTTCAGATAACACCGCATCATTCGCCCTAATTCTCCTCGTCACCTCTTCGCAGTCGTCGCGGGAAGAGAAGGTGATTTCTCTGCTTCAATCCACGCACATCCTCGCCTAAACCTAAATCCACGCCTTCTTTGCTTTCTCTTCAGCGACCCGACGGCGAAGACGAGGACAAGCGGAGCAACGGCAAAGACGAGGACGAGCGGTTCACGAGCAGCTGCAATCTTCCCATCGCCTTATCAAGCCCTCGGCCGCCTAGTCCAATGCTGCTATAGCCTCCACCAGCTGCTTTCCTCTAGAGAACACAAGTGAGTCGTCTCCATCGAGACTGCGCCCCCATTGCATAACGCCTGATACACATCCTCGACAGCAGCTCTTTAACGTCGGATTTTGCTTGCCGAAGCAGCTGTTTGTCAACGAAGGCTTCCACCAGCTTCATCTCAAAGGGACCGCTTGGATCTTTTGCCTATTTTTGCACACAGATCTGACTTTTTTTTCCACTAGGTATACTCCTAAACTCCAATTATTTTGTTTGGTGATCTATGATTTTGAGTTCTATACGATTGCAGCTCTGTTTGAGCTCTCTGTTAGTGAGCTGCTATTACCATTTATTTGGATTGGGTATTTAAATTGAGGTTCTCTACATTTAGGTTATATCATTTGATGTCTTGTGTCCATATGCAGTTAGCCTATTGCTGCATATGGACGAGTAAATTCGTAAACAGCTTTTAGTGAAGGAATTGCCAGCTTAAGATCATCATCATTCAAATCATATTTTGCATCCTCTGATTCTCCAGAATCTGCATATTTGGAAGTTCTAAGCCTCCACCTTGCAGGATTTTGGCCATTAATGCTTTATTAATGGGATAATTTGTTTTCTACACGGTCTGTGACCTCATTTATCCCTTTTGCTGAGTGCTGCAGAATCTACCATTATTTTCTAGTTGTGTTCACCGTGCTGGCAAGCTTTGCTTAGATAAAACTAGTATTGGAGAATATAATGTAGATGAAAAGGCAGTAAATGTATAGAAGATGTCATCAAAACTTGAATTAAAATAATCAATTAGAATGTATAGTTATATCTCTGCTTCATTTCAGGGATCCCCCATTCCTCACAGAACTCTATAAAAGTTTTGCAATCCCATGTTATTTTTTTCCGCCCTCTGCTCTTCATTGTTCCCTTCTCTCTATTACTCCCCAACCTACCTCACACATAAGTTGTGGGCTTTGAGAAATGGCTTATATTCTTCTCATCTTTGGCTTAACATGTAGGATCAGGTTGTATGGTGCAGCCAAGAATGACTTGCCAACTCTTGAAAGTTCACTATTCGTTCACTGAGAGGAAATTTGAAGAAGAAAGTGGGCAAGTTGTTCTTGGCTACATGTTGCTTCTTGCTTCTCATATTAAGCCTGCAATGATGATATTTATTTTATCCTAGTTTTATGCAAAGCAAAGCTAATATTTGAATGCAAACTTGTTTTAGTCAGAAGTTTTCACATTTAATTGCATTTGAATTCTGAGATATCTTCTGATGGCATTTGTTATCATAATTTCTTACAATCTTCTAAAATGATTATATGATATTATTTTTTTATGTCTTCATCAGGATATTACATTCATCTATTTATTTTTTTACTCTTCTTTTGATAGCAGTTATAGAGATTAATCTTGCTAATGTTGCACACACAGCTTGTGTTATTACAATGTCCGTTCTTGAGGATGAGAGTAGTGAAGATGAGGATGTTGCAGAAACTAAACGGAAGTGTTACCAGTTTATTGACCGAAATCTTCAGCGTGGAAAGTACTTGAGGGATTTATATGAAGGCAATGATGAAATAGCCATTTCTATAGTTCGAATGCGAAAGATCGCTTTTTTCAAATTGTGCGATATTCTAAAATCTAGAGGATTATTGAGGGATACATTTCATGTACCTGTGGAAGAACAGGTAATTATGTTCTTATATATGATTGGGCACAATGAACGCATAAGGCCAGTTAGTTTTCGGTTCAAGAGATCAGGTGAGACTGTTAGTCGTTATTTTAACATAGTGTTACGTGCTCTTGGAACCTTAAAAGATGAATTTATAAAACCACCAAGTTTGGAAGTACATCCAAAAATTTCATTGAACACTAGATTTATGCCATGGTTCAAGGTAATGTAATGTTTCTCGATTTATTTTACTTGAAATGTATAAAATAATTTATGATAATTTATATATAATTGTACTTTTTCATAGGATTGTATTGGAGCCTTAGATGGAACACACATCAAGGCTTCAGTTCCTTCTGATAAAGTCTCTGCTTTTCGGGGAAGAAAAATTGACCCAACACAGAATGTTCTAGCAGTAGTGGATTTTAATCTAAGGTTTACATATGTATTAGCTGGTTGGGAAGGATCTGCACATGATGCCACTGTTTTGAAAGATGCATTAGAGAGGCCTAATGGTTTAAGAGTTCCTGAAGGTAAATATTATTTAGTAGATACAGGATACTCCACTAAGCCAGGATTTCTTGCACCTTATCGTAGCACAAGATATCATCTGAAAGAGTGGTCAAGTCATGCTCCAAGAAATGAGAAAGAATTATTTAATCACAGGCATTCTTCTTTGCGTACCACAGTAGAGCGTGCATTTGGTCATTGAAGAATCGATTTAAGATATTGTCTGGTCCACTTCGACCATATTTTCCTTTTCCAACTCAAGTGAACTTAGTGATTGCTTCATGCATGCTGCATAATTGGATTCTTATGAATGGTGGAGACCATCTCATTTACACTGAGGATGCTTGGGCAAGACTATATGTTCCAAGACATCGAATTTCGTCAATTGATGATAATAGAGAATGGCTTCACAAAAGGGATATCATTGCAGCTCAAATGTGGGATCGTAAACAAAGACTGGGTTATTGATATTTATTTATGTTTTATTTTTATCTATGATGTAATAGCATTAGTAGTTGAAAACTTTTCATTATTGCAAAATATTTTATTTTGTTTATGATGTGAAAACACTGGTGGTAAACATTTTATTTTTCTATTTATTTATATTTTCTTGGACTTCTTAATTTTTGCTAGTAAACAATAAGTGATAGGATTATGTTAATGACTTTCTTAGAAATCTGATACAGCCTGTACTTTTTCTTTATTCAAATAAGGTTTTTCCTTTGCATTGATGCTGATTATGCTGAATACAAAATTGTAGACAACATTAACAATTAGGATAAGAATCCTAATTGTCTAAAGTTGCTGGATGGGTGATAGCTCATCTACCTCGGTCTTTTCTTGTTGTGGATATCATGTGCTTCCAGTCTACTTAATTGTTCCAAGTCTATTGCCTGCGATCTAAAGTGCTCTGGTGAGATTATTGATGTCAAAAAGTGTCTTTAGGTATCAACAGTCCCTTTGATTTCATTTCATTTTCATAAATCTCAGTTTAATATTCAATTCCTACAATATTACTGCTTATAAAATGTTACAATTAGTCGATGCATGACATGCTTTTGAGGGTTTCATTATTGATATTATATTGTTAATATGATTCTTATATATTTCAGTTATAAGTAGATATGGAACGAGATAGAGAGATTTTTCAAAAAATTGTACAAGAATCTGCAAGCAAACATGCTGATATTCCTTCAAGTACTAAGGGGGGAAGAAACTACTTACTTTAGGATTCACTGTGGATTCGTGAGATGTTGAAAATAATGGCTGAAATAAGCATTGATTATTCATATAAAGCTAATGGATAATGGAAAAACAATGCTTATATATTTGTTGCAAAGCGCCTTAATGATATATTTGATAATCCCGGTATTAGCGCGGAACATGTGAATCGACAAGTAAGAAGTCAAAGGAAGAAGTGGGACATGATTCAAAAGGTCAAATCGCTTTCTGGAACAAGTTGGAAAGAAGATGAAAAAAAAGTGGTAATGGGTGAACTTGAAGCTTTACAAAATTATTGTCTATATAGGTGAACAAAGAAGCTGGTCGATTTCTTAATGTTCCTATACCGGAGTATGATTGGTTAGAAGTTGTATGTGGAGAAGGACATGCGACTGGTCGATGGGCTCGGGACTCGAATCAAAGTTTTGTTAGTATGGAAGATCATGGGGAAGACAATTCAACAGATGCTCCTTCTTTTGATTTGGATATTAATATGGAAGAAAGCTCTCATATTGCAACTGGAGAAGATAATGAAATTGGTGGTTCATCACATTTTTCTACAAAGGAAAGAACTAAAAAGCGACATCGAGACATTACTTATAGAAGCTCCAGGTTAGAATGCATGAATCGGATTGCAGATGGCCTTCAAAAGTTATCTAGTGCTGTCGACACAAATGGATATCGTGACAATTTACTGACTAATATCTATCAGGAGTTGCATACAATTAATAGAATCAATGATGAGGAAATTGAACATTGCTTTGGTTATTTCGCCTCATCTGACCTAGCAATCGCATCCTTTTTTATGATTAGGTCAAAACCTGCAAGAGCAAAATTTGTTAGAGAATTTTTAGGTCGAGGTCCATCGTTTTAGTTATTCAATGCAATCCATGAGAACTAATTTGACTTATTTAATCTTATCTAATTGTGTATGAACAATTTAGTCTTTTGTGTAGCATATGTAGTTATACTTTTATTGTCAGCTAATTATTTTAAAATGTTCATGTGCATAAAACAGGTATCAATTCTCGCATATGCAACTCAAATTGTGTAACCACAAATCATGCTATTCTATCTCATTTCTTCTATTTTTTTAAAACTTCATCTTTCCCACTTATTGGAGTTGAAAGCTCTCTGGTTGCATGCACATAACGACTAGATCAAAATTTTGCCAAATGTTTTTTTTTGATGTTTTTTGTCGTGCTTTCAGGTATATTTTTATCAGATACCCGATGAGGTTATTGAAAACCTAGTAAACTTTCTTAAGATTGAAGTCTTCTCCTTTCTTAAGATCAGTAATAGGATTGTATACAACGTTGCTGGAGGTTTGCTTTTAGAACATCCGCTGATCTTGCCATTAGTTGAAGCAGTGGTTGGTATCATGTATTAATTCCAATTTTTTTATTAACTAATTATAATTTGTATTATTAATATTATGTTGTTAATAATTGTACATAAAATTAATTTGTATAGAGTTAATTAGACTTTTTTTATGCAAAATTAATGTGTGATTTATAGTTATATTTTTAAAATTTTAAATTCTATTTATTGTTTATTAAAATATTTATAATTTTATTGTAATTTTTAAATTTTTGATTTACTTATTAATTTGATATAAATATAACTATTTAGTTATATTTATATATAAAATTATGATTAGAAATATTTAAAAAAATTTAAAAAAAAAAAAAATGTAAATTAATTATAAAAATAATTATTGATTTATGAGATGTAGGTGAAATATTTTTAATATATAATATTTAATGTGTCATAATTTGTCATTACAATGTCAATAACTTTCAACCAAACAAAAATAATTTGAATAGCTGACATTTTCTAATATCATAACATTGAACCAAACAAATGTCTATTGATGAATAACAATGACATTTAGATAACATGACATCTAAATAACATTGACATTGAGATAACACTGAACCAAACGCCCCCTTAGATTAATTATACAAAATAACGAAAAAATAGAAGGCGATGTTATCAACAGAATTCAAGTAAGATAGCTAAAGTAGAGAAATGCTTCTAGTGTATATGTGATAAAAAAATTTCACTCAAACTTAAAGGTAATTCTACAGAACAGTTGTAAGACCAGTAATATTATATGATATTAAATGCTGGCTTACGACGCAAAAACACAGAAGTAAAATAAATATCACAGAAATTAGAATATTAAGGTGAATGAGTATACACAAAAAAATAGGATGAGAAATAAGTATACCTCACAAAAAGAGGTAGCCTTAGTTGAAGAGAAGCTTAGGGAGAGTTGACTTAGATAATTTAGACATATAAATTATAGGCCGATGTAAGTTCTAGTAAGGAGACTTTAGTTATTAAATTTTGTCTGAATTAAAAGAGAAGAAGAAGACCAAATAAAACATAATAAGAAACCATCAGAAATGATCTCACATATTTGGAGATAAATGAAAACTTGTTATTTGATAGAGCACAATGGAAACAAAAGATTATGTAGCCGATCCCACCTAGTGGATAAAGGATTGATTGTGGTTGTATACCATTTGGATAATTATCTAGAGTCGTAATTATCTAATCTTTCTTTTATTTTTTATTTTGGTTTATTTGCCTATAAAAAAATCGAAATAAAAGAAAAGAGAATTAATAAATGATTTTTGAATGGGTTAATCTAGATATTTCAGAAGGAAAGTGTAAGGAATCTTAGGTGATAATCCTAGAAATCCTAACTATCTGTTATTTTCTTATTTTTCTCTCCCCTCTAAACTCTAGCAATCTCATCTTCCTCATCTTGCATCTATTTGGTATTAGAGCAGGTTGTCTTGCATCAATTTTGACATCAGAGTGTATTATCCCGCATCAGAGGGAGATGGGTAAACTTGGATTGCTGAGTTTAAAAATACAAACTGATTCCAACTTATTGGACAGATAGGGCAAGGAAGCAATAAAATATTTATTTTACTAATTTTGAGTGTAAAGAGTCACGAGGGATTTAAATGAGAAAATTATAAGGTGAGACTATTAGGTCAAGTAAATCTTTCCATGAAATAGTCTGGATTGGGTCTTGACAAATCAAAGCAGAAAATTTGGATGCTCTAAGAATTTAAGTATCTACTCATATGAACATACATGGAAATCTTTGACCATCTTAGAGACGTAGATCAAGATCACAAGATGCATGAGATAAATAACTGGTAAAAAATAATGCTAGCCCCTAATTATTGGGACAGATATTGATGATGATGATTATAGTCAAAATCTTTATAACAGCTTGAAATACTCTATCAATAAGAGACATTGCAGGGTAGGGTTGCCTACAATTTAAGCTGGCCTCAAATTGACTAAATATTATTGAGTTAAATCATAAGCAGTAACATCTAGCTCAAACATTATTTCGAGCTGATTTTGAGGTTCTTACGGTTAAATCACAACATGATTCAAGTCAGACAGAAATAATAGTTAAATATCATTTTAACCTATCCACCTCATTAATTTGGATGGCTGTCGCATTAAACAGGTAATTTTGTACAAACTCTTGATGAATCAAGAGACCTCAACCATTTATTTTTAGCCTATTAGGATTTGTGGTGGTCCCTTTTCCCTCATTTTCTCAAGGCTAAACATTCCTCCTCCAGAAAGACAATGTGGTTCCTTTTCACATTTCTCCATCTGAGAGCGACCGTGATTTCTCGTCTCCTAGTAATAAACTGTCCGTCATCCTTAAGTATCCTCCCCATCTCAAAAATCTTTGAGCTCAATCATTTTCATCATCATTGTCATTCTTTTCGCCATAGGAAATGGCATTAGCAACCACTTCTCGCTTACAGCAGTGGCTTCGGTTTATGCCACTGCCGTCATGAGCATTGTCACGCCATGACCAGTTCACCACCATAGTCATTGCATCCTTCTGCTATGTTCTCCCTCCTCTCTTCTATTCTCCGATGGAAACATCCTGGTTGAACCAGCTAGGAATTGTAGATTTTGGTCTCAGACCTCTCAACTTGAAATTAAATTTGCTATATTAGAATTTAACAAAACTCAGATTCCCAATTTCTAGCTCGCTCATACTAGCCCTATAAAGGACCTATACCCTAGACAAGATCTTTTCTAAAGCTTCAACTGACTTGTTATATCTGGTCATTGACATAATTTAACGCCAAGCAAGCAAAAAACCAAAAATAAATATCAGTAACGGATTAAAATGATACTTGCTTAAACAAGATTTCATGCACTCAGCAAGAATCTCATTACAGCAAAAAAATTGAACTTGTATGCATTTTTGATAGTTATGTGTGTAACCTGGCTATGACGCCACTGCAAACGGAGTAAAGCAGCCTCATGTAGTATTCGAAGTTCAGTCTCCTCTTCTAGCCCTAGGTGAAGCAACTCTGATGCACTCTCATACGTCAACATGTATGTTGGCCTTATGATAGAGTTATCAATAGAGTAGTCTGCAATACTGTATATGAACATGCATTTCAACTCCTCTATAAAAGTCACATGATAAGATCACATGTTTTTGATGAACTGCATCAAATACAACTACAGAAACACTAACCTTCCATCATGGTCGAGAGTAACACCGATGCTGACAGCCTTGCAAAGTTTCCCTTGTTGCAAACTCATACCTTCCATGGCAAGTTTTGTAGGGAACATTGGATAAGTCGATGTGGGCAAGAATATAGAGGTTCCTCTTTGCATTGCCTTTCTAAAGAAGATAAAAACAACTGAACAAGGTTTTAACAACATAAACAAGTTATTTGTTTGTGAGGTTATTTTAATTAAACTAAAAAATAACCATGATGTCATGATTTTATTTTGAGATTTGTAAAAGATTTAAAATAAAATTAATCTTATTTTGGGATGTGTAAGATGTGAAATAAAATTAATTGTTTATCTTGAAATTTATGTAGGATATGAAAAAAATAATTTTAATATTAGAGTTTGTGTATAACATGAAATAATGTTAGTTTCATGTTGAAACTTGTGCATGATATAACCCATAAAATTAATTTTAACCCGAGTTGAATTTAACTTGGGGAAACAAACAACCCAAAAGGATTATATGTGGCAGGTTAATTAACAGTTAAAAAACCTGTCAATTATACTGCGAGGTTCCAAAAATGAAGCAGGATCAGCAACATGTATCCAGACCTTAACCCTACCATCTGGCAGTCTTGTTGCGCTTAGTGCATCATCAAGCTGTAAGGTAATACATTAAAAGAAATTTAAAGAAGCACCAAACGGAAAACCTACTGTGAAAGTCTCACCTCATCAGCCTCATCAACATCAACTGCATAAACTTTCAAGAAGGACAAATCCTTCCTGTTAGCCTGATAAATAATCACAAAAGAAAATAGATAGATAAGGACTTAACAAATGTAAGATGGAAGAAAGATGAGTTAAACTGTTCACAGGGCACATGAGGATGAGTATACTCCTACCTCATCAAGGTCAGCCGAAGTTGTTAAAAGTTTTTCAACAGCCAATAAGACTTCCTCATCCTCTACAGAACTGATGTTAAACTTCAAAATGTCGAGATTGACATGAACGGGAAAATAGCCAATATCTATAAGAAGGTTGACTGCAGCAGATGAAGTCTTTGATAATCCCATTGCCTTAAGAATCTACAACAATGACAATCAACAAAACTGCAAATGTAAAATTGTGCTAACGAGATATGTACAGCACTTTAATAGACCAAACAATCGATTTTTAAAATAGACCCAACATTCATGTGAAACATAACATGTTAATGCCACATTACTTTAAAATGAGTAAACATTATACATTTTTTGGGCTCGCTGTTTTTGTATCATAATTAAGTACAATAAACAACAAAAATTAGGATGACAATCTCATAGGAAACTAGTGGGTTTTGATCTGCAGTCCTACCTCTTTCAAAGAATAATCAGAAATTCAGGACATCAACAAAATTGCCAACAATTCTCAAGAGATCAAAATAGGTGGCAAATTGATGCAGAGAAAATGCTTGATGAAAGGAAGAATAGAAAAAAAAAAGGGAAAAGGGAGGAAGAATAGAAGAAAGGGAAGAAAAACAGAAGAAAGGGAAGAGAAAACTAGTGATATTATATTCAATTCATTCAAAAGCTGTCTAGTACAAAGATTAACAGCTGGCTCCATAGATCTTCAACTCCAATTAACTAGAGAAAAAAAGGCTAATGAAACTAAGTGAAATTAAAAATAAAAAACTAAAGCTAACTAATTCATCCGTACTTTTAAGATAACTTAAAATAATAACAAAAATAATAAGTAAAAAATACTCTAATTTTGAATTGAAAATTAATCCTTTTAACCTTCCTATACACCTAAATGAAAGCCAAAAATCTTGCATGTCGTTGAGTGTGAAATTGAATTCACTGTGGTTGATAGTAAATAAGCATCAATGGTATTTGGGTCCAAGATCCTCAATGATCCAAGTAACATATAATGCTGGATGATTTTTCAACTGGATAAGAAAACATCAAAGTCAACCTTTAGTTGTGCTCACCACCTCATCATAAAAAATAATGACTTCATCCTGTGGCACCTGACTGGAGGAGCCAAAAGCACAAAAGTTCTCGCAGAATAAAGATTAGACAAAGGAGGAGGCTCAAAGGTATCTAGATATAGTATTAGACCTTCATATAGAAAATAAGATTAATATTGGATGATTAGGTAAGTTTATTAAATAAGTATTTAGTCCTAATTTTTATATTTTGTTGGTGTGGACAGCATGATCGACCATTAATTCATTTCTGACAGAGTTTATCATCGATGGCCGAGATCTAGTCACATTGCTTATATCTAGATCGATTGATGGTCAAAATATATTTGGAAAGATGGATACTGTGGATTACTGACTGTGCTGAGAATGATGGACCGTAGATTTGGCTGATTGATGAATATCCTCTTTATTTGCTGATTTGACTGGAGGATATTCCAGTTTTCGGATGATTTTATTTTCAATTATTTTATTTCCTAGTTTGTGAATCTTATTAGGTATGATTTTAATATTTTCTCATTTGTGTGAGCAAATTATGTCATTATGTATTTTCTACTTTATTGAGTCAATTGTATGAAGCTTTATATAAACGCCTCTATATTATTATATTTATCTGAATACTGAATGAAATATTATTTACCTTCTCCTGTAAGATTGATTCTGAAATGAATCGATATCCCGGATAGGGAAGGGCTTGGGCCTTAGGTCAGATTTCTAAATTCCATCCATACGCTCAAGCCTAACTTCTCCGGATCGATTCCCCAATCCCGCTCAGCATTCACTTAGTTCTGCCACGACAAATTTATTCACACTGCAACAACAGTCGTTATCCTCTTCACATTTGATTTGACCTTTATTCACTCTACCTAGATTTACTCACCTGCACAAGAGTATCGCTGCTTCTATCGACCCAATTAGCCCAGGTCGAACTCGCTGCTGCTAACCACGTCGAACTAGATCTCACAGCTCGGGAACCAGGTCTATCCACATTGAATCCACCAATACTTTGCGTCATTCGTCTGAGCCTACGTTGTCTCAGTGCGAGTGCTATCCATGCCCAAACCGTTAGAGCTCGCCTAACTGACATCACCTGGCGCAACCCTCACCCTTTGCAAACCGCTCACAAGCGAGCCACACCCATGCTTTGGCCAACCACACGAACCCTCCGTCTCTGCCTAGCCGCAAGCCAGAGTGTATCTATCTTATCTTATTGAGTTCTGCAGAAAAGGTCCTGTGCTTCTATAACTATACAGATGGATCCTAATCTGTCAAAAAACTACATTTAGTTACTGAAACACTCAGCTCTGGTACGAATTTCAATAAACCTTTACTTTGATTAATCGACTACTGTGAATTTTCATGCTCATTTGAGATTTGCTCGAATTTACTCCACTTGTGCAACCTTTTATTATTGAGCACAAATGATTACTATTGGTTAAATTGTAAGAACCTGCAATACTGTTATCTTGTTTCTAATTTATTAAAAATCAAATTGAGGTTTAATCTGAGTTGATATCCTATTTAATTAAAATTTTGAAAGAATTAGTTTTTATGGGTTTAGTAAATTTCTTGTTCATCACAAACTTATATCCTAAAATTTCTGCATTAATTTGTGATAAATCTGTCATGCAAACTTGCTGATTTCTGACTTTGCATTTTCAATCATCTATCCCGCATCATTTGTCCAATAGGCCAACAACTCCTACATGAAGTTTTCTGAAGGAATTTTTGGGCAGAGGTTTAGCATGGATACAAACCATAAAAAAGCACAACATTAACATCAATAAGTTTATAGTCAACTTTATTTGTAGCAATAGTTAAATGGCATGTGATTCATGACTATGCCAAGTAAATGAATATGCAAACTCAGAAAAGTGATTGTAAGGAGTAGATAAATGAGGTACACAAAAGTGCAGGGTTTATAGCTATAACCAAGACTTCTGCCAGCGGATCTATTAACATAGTTATAAGCAAATTCAATAATAGAAAACGATAGCAATTCTTGGACTTCCCTACTACAATGCACCTTAATCAATTACCTAGACTTCTATTACTATCCATCTATGAGTGATGTAGAAATACAATAACTTGATATCGCATCATTTCCACATAGCCTCAAAAAATAGGAACTAAATTTGACAACTGTATTAGAAAACATGGAGTCTTGCAACCCATGCATGTTAACAACCACACTAAATAATAATTTAACAATATGGATGCATTGCTCGACTTACTAAATGAAATAAAATGTGTCATTCTAGAAAATTGGTCAACTATTACAAACATGGTATCTTGTTTCCTAAAAACAAAATGCATGCTTAAATCCATCCAAGGGTAATGTGGTAATGGTAGTGGTATTTGTTCAAGTCATCTGACAAGTGCAATGGGAAACTATACTAGCACATTCGTGCATAAAGTAATATCAGACACTAAGTCCACAGATTTATCGCTACCAATACCTTCAATGAACCTCCTAAAAGCAACCAACCTATCAAAACTATTGACTCAACAATTAGATAACAGCTTAGGCCAATTGTTCATTGCATTTATCTTTTCAAGGCCTACTGAAGTATACCGAGATAACATAATGAATTACAAAAAAGTATAGTTGTTTACAAAAAAGTGCACTTCTTCAAATTTGCACAAAGATTGGCTTCCCTGTACAATGAAGATAATGCGAAGGTGATCTAAGAGTTCAGCTTTGGAACTTCCATAAATCAAGATGCCATCAAAATAAATCACTACAAACTTTTCAATGTAAGGTTGTATAATATAAGTCATCACTTTCATAAAAGTAATAGATGCATTAGACAACTAAAATGCATGAATAGACACTAAAAAGGCCATCGTTACTGTCAAATGTAGTTTTCCACTCATTTCCCGACAAAATTCTGATATAGTGATACACATTTCTAAGATAAATCTTGGAATACAAATTAGACTTACAAGCATGTCTAATATTCTCCAGACAAGAAATATGAAAAATGCATTTATCTGTAGTTTTATTGTTCTACTATCTTATCCAAGGTCCATCTTTCTTTGAGATAAGTATTTAACCAATATGAACATGCAATGCATATGCGTACAACATTTCAGGCTTGGTTGCATTGTCAAGCAATTATGATCATGAAAAAACATATACGTGCAAAAATACAATCCAGGCTGCTCACATTGCCGGCTATTGTTTTCTCGTCATTCTGGCATCTATCAGTGGCATAAGCTTCAAGTGAAAGAAACCATTGTCTGTACTTGTCTTCCTTCAACCAAGTATTTTTAGAAGGCTTGAAGCAAGGAACCATAGTCTTTGCTGACATGACCAACTGGGTGAATTCTTCCAATTCTTTCTCATATGCTTCCTTCAGATGTCTCCTGTGTGTAAGTTCTTCTACCTTTAGTCACACAATAGCTGTGAGATATTATACGTAATATCAAGCACAAGTGTGAGAGCATAATCACATAAAATTAGATTGCTAAACGTAGGAAACATAGTGAAAAGAGCAGATAAAAGAGAAAAACTTAATCAATCCATAATAGCAGTCTTTAACCAGGAAACCTATGGCCAGTGAAAGAAAGAAAGTTTGTAAACATAACAAAATTTGTAAATTGTATTTATGATATATACATATATATATATATA
>JAEMOT010000130.1:356052-393752 GCA_019297695.1 Apostasia ramifera | reverse complement strand
ATATATATATATATATATATATATTTCTTAAGATTTAAGACTTAAAGGCAAAAAATATTTAAATAGGTAAATCCAAACATCTAAATCACTCCCTGATGCTAACAAATGCTCAATCAAACTACAAATTCATCCACCATCCATCTGTTTTCCATTTTACAATGACATTATCATGTCTGCAATCCTTAACAAGGCAGAAAAGTAAAATATTGTCCCACTCAATCGGTTAGCAAGTAAAACTAAACTATGACTTGATGTTCTTATTATCTGATATAATTAGGAGCATCTTTTTCATTTAACAAAATCATGTTTGCTTTCAATATTTCGGAAAACAAATATAAATTGAACCTATGTGTACTCAACAGACATCATTTTTATAACATTTGAAATCTCATGTTTAAGATTGCCATGTCACTATAGGCCTCCTAAACCTTCTGATAATTTCAAACCAAGTGAATGAAACTACAATAGTGATATCATTCTCAATAATGCTCCGCAAATGAACAATGAAATGCTATTTTGAAACCACTGGGCCACAAACTAAGTTATTAGCCATTATGGACAAGGCTGCATATCAAAATTAGAGCCAACCTAAATTATTCAAGTTCAAGTCAAGATTATGGCTTAAGTCAAGGTTGGGGGACATGATTTTACCAAAGGCATATCACAAGTGGACTGATCTCAATTGGTTTTGGGTCACATTTCCTCTTTTGGCTGGTTCAGGTTCGTAAATTGACTAAGAATAGTTCAAGTTGGGTTCAGGTTACCCTTGTCCCCTACAAAATTCTCATTTAATCCTTGCATGGTTTGCCTCCTCTTGCTTGTAAATCATAACAACAAAGCAGCTAGAAAACAGTGTTCAATATTCCATCCGCACACCCACAATCCTTTTTCTTTATATATTAACTCCACCTGTAAATTTATTTATATGCTCACACACGCATATATATAAATGCACACGAAGGTGTATGTATGCACGCAGAGACACTCAGACACAAACACAACACACAAGCACTCACACATGCTCGCATACGCGCACACACAAAACACGAGGTTGTGCGCATGCACGCACATACGCATACAATAAATACACACAAAAGCATGCACATATATTTATATATGAATATGTACGTATATGCATATGTATATATGTACATGTGTATGATTATATATTTATGTATGTATATATACATATACATATATTTGATTATAATGAATTTGCAGATCATGGTATCAAGCCTGATCAAATCACTCCATGATCACTTAATCTAGAATCATATTTATTTGAATTATTTCATTGATGTAGCAGACCCTCCAGAGATTATGTGGTACTAAGGTTTTTTTTTTGCATATCATTCATAAACAGATGATCAAACTAAGGTAGTGAACCATATTCTAGGTGATTTGTTGAGGTGAATTATAGTGATAAACTTAGGAATTGGGACCTTTCTCTACTTATTATTGAATTTGCTTATAGCATTTATGCTATATACCTAATGTTATTATTCTTTTTGCATGTGCCTATGACTACAAATGTCGTACTAAGATTGATCTTATTCCTTTACATGCTGATGCAAAAATTTCTAACTTTGATGTATCTTTTGCATGACATATACAGGAACTTCATGTTGAGATTAAATATAAAATTGCTATAAGTAATTCTAAAAAAATCTTGATAATGTTCACTATAGTCCTAAGAATTTTAACATTAGTGGTTTTGTGATGTCTCATAATTGACTTAAACACCTCCAAAAAATTTCATCCAAGAAACTCCACGTGAAAGCTATTAGCCTTTATCCTATCAATGATAAATTTAGAATAAATGCTTATTTACTTGAATTACCTAACAACTTAAATATTACCCATACTTTAATGTGTTAGATCTAATATCATATTAAGTAACCAACCATTGTGCCTCTTGCTTTGTCTAATATGGCACATGCAGGTATTTTTGTTCCAAAGGCTCCTCTATTCCTTCAGTGAATGAGATTAAAGTTTTTCTTGCTGATGAAATTGTAAACATAATTGACGATGGGTGCAAACATTATTTTGTTCGATACAAAAATCGTCCATCATTTGATGCTATACTGAAGACGAGTTAAAAAGAATGTACCTCATTTATCTACATTTCACTCGATGGTCAGATTTTCTTCAACTGGAAAGGAATGGTGGCGATCCACCTACTTATTTTAGGTGTAAAAAAGAAGAATGAATTGATATTCATAGTAAAATTAGAAGAACTCTATTTTTAGTTAATATTTAAAAGACAATAAGAGTTTATTATCTTAGAAATTTAATCTCAAATATTAAGAACAAAAAGTTACAATTTTTGTAGTTATCCTTTTCAATCAGATTAATTTTCTTTATATTAGTTAAAATTTTAGTTGTAATACTTTTTATTAGCCTTGACTTCCTCTAGTTCATTGGGGCTAGAATTTTATAAATAAGCCTTGTATATTTGTAATTAGTAGAGTTTTAATGAATAAATAAAATTATCTTTAGTTCTCTTCCGTTTCTACTCATTTTCTCACCTCTATTCTAATCTTCTCCCTTCGATCTTTGTGCTTCTACAACAATTTGTATAGTTATTATTATGGTCTATTGGTTTGTTATCATCAACAAACCAACATATACGTACTTTCTTATCTTTCTCTTTCCTCAATCTGTGAGAGGGGAGGAATATATGGTATAAAATTGGACATGCCTACACTCTTTGACAAAGATAACATAGTTAGCCAATGACAGAAGGAAACACAAACAGACCAATTCCTAGTTTCTGAAGAAAACATTTTATCATTTTGCTTGTATCAATAGTACAATAAAGAGAAAATATACTAATAAAAATACTAGTACCTGTTTAGTAGGTCGAGGCACATAAATAGATGAAGATCCTTTAGAGTCAGCTTGATTAAAATAAATATCATCTTTTGATAATAAGAGATGAGCACAATAACATTCGATGGGCTCCCTACTACCGTATAACACCTAGCCAAAGCAGAGAAAACATAGATTTTATTAGCTTGAAGCATCAACATGATGGCACAATGAATGGTACTTAGGTTAAGGACGAGATGGTTTTTTTGTCGTGATAATCCTAGAGATGGCTTAAGAAGGTTGTAAATCCACTCCAACCACCCCATAATTTAGTTTCATTTAGCTAGTATGTTTAAATACGTCATTGCCAGGTCTCAAGTTCCAAATGAGAAATGTAGGAGATTGCGTTAGGCAGTTGACAGCCAGCGTAAAACTTGTCGAACAAGCATGACATGAATCCATTAAAAAATTGTGTCAAAGCTAGGATGTTCCCTAGAATCGGCACGTTGTATTGCTTAACTACATTGAAAAGTGTGCAATGGTTGCTGTATTGGCGCCTTGATGTAATAATAAGTGAGCAAAATTTTCACATCATGGATGAATACAGGTAAAAAAGCTACTCCAAGACACAAGAATAAGATTAAAAAGTTAAAATATAAACACCTTAACAAGCAAGCTAATGAAATTAGTAGATATTATGATTCATAAGAGAATTAGTATTTTGTGCCTTTAGGAAATGAAATAAATCAAAAAAAAAATCAAAGAAATTAATGGCTTAAACTTCAAATTTTGATATTCAGGTAAGAATAAAACTAGGAATAAAGTAAATATAATTCCCGATAAGAGTTTGAAAAATCCTGTAGTGAAAGCCAAGAGAAATGAAGTAAAATTATAACTTTAAAAATTATTATCAATGAGATATCTATTAGCATTGTAAGTGTGAATGCTCCCCAAGTAGCTTTGTATGCGATTATGAACAAAAAGTTTGGAATAATTTAAAAGAATTATTACAAGAGATATCTTAGAAAGAGAGAATATTATCAAAAAAAATCTAAACAGATATGCTAGAAGCATTGTTGAGAAATTTAATAATATTTACGGTGGATATGATTTTGGAGAGAATAATGTGGGCAAATCTATTTTGGAGCCTTCCTTAGCTTATGATTTTTTTATTATTAATACTTTATTTAAGAAAAAATATGAGTATATTATCACTTATAAGAATGAGTCCTTAAAAACACAAATTAATTATTTTCCTATAAGAAAATGAGATCGCTTTGACTATAAAGATTGTAAAATCATTTCAAGTAAATGCTTGCCTACCAATATCAATTAGTGATCTTAGGTTTTAAGATAAATAAGAAGCCAAAACAATGCCCTCGAACTTGATACAAGAATCTAAAAAATGAGAATAGGAATATCTTTACAAAAAGAGTTCTAGAACATGAGCAATGGGACATTAAAGGGGAAGCCAATCTTATGTGGTTGAAGGTTACTAACAGTTTATATAAGATTGCAAAGAATAAATTGGGAGAATATAAAGAAATACCTCCAAATAATAAAGATCTTGGTGGTAAAAAGAAAATATACAAGAAAAAACTAAAAAAAAATTCTTTATAAAAAGTAGTATAAATGCAAAACATAAAAAAAAATTTAGAGAAATATAAAATTGCTCTACAAGAATCCAAGAAAAAAATAGTTTGTAACGCAAAGATCTGATTTTCAATAATCTTTACAAAAAGTTAGATACTAAAAAATGAGAAAGACATATATACGAGCTTACTAAAGTAAAAGAAAAGAAAAGGAAAAACTTGATCGAAATAAAATATATTAAAGATGATCAATTTTTTTTTAAAAAAAAGACATTCAACACAAATAGATGAGTTAACTTGAAAAAGTTTTCAATAACAATTGTAATAATAAAAATTACTTATATCCGACGTATAAGTAAAGCTGAAGTTGAAAATTTTTTAAAAAGATAAAATATAAAATAATAGTAAGACGGAATGATATTCCAATAGATATTTAAAAATATATGAGAAATAAAAGAGTTTTTTGGCTCATTAGATTGTTTAATATAATTTTATAAAATAAAAGAAAGTCATATAAATGAAAAAAAAAGTACATTGATACTTATTTATAAAAATAAAAGTAATGTATAAAATTATACTAACTATAGATAAATTAAATTAATGAGTCATACTTTAAAATATTAGGAGGGGGTGATTGAGTATAGATTATATTTTGATAGTAGGGTATCATATAAATAATGTGATTTTATGCTAGATAAATTTACTATGAAAGTTATTAATTTGTTAAGATATTTAATAAAAATATTTAGAGAGAGAAAAGAAGATCTAAATTAATTTTTATTGACTTAGAAAAAGTTTATGATAAAGTCCCAGGAAAAATGCTCTGAAAATTTTTTAAAAACGAAATTTATACTTTTTATATTCAAATTATTCAAAATATATATAAATGAATTGTTAAATGTGTTCAGACATAATAGAGTTTGACTAATAAATTTTTTATTTTAGTTGAATTACATTAAGATTCAGCCTTAAATTCATATCTCTTTACATTGGTTATGAAAGTTTTGACTAGTATTAATTGATTGGAGGTTTGATTTTTAGATAAAAGAGACAAAACATTTTATTTTATAAATTTACAACAACTAAACCTTAATTCTACTATGTGGGGTCCGCTACATGAATTCTTTATTTCTATTACGCTCTATCAATTAACAAATTCTTACATAGGTTTAACTGAACAAGATCACTCATAATTTCTTATTATATCTTCTTTGATTTCCCTCATCCTCTTTGTACATGGGCACAATCTAATAATTCAATTTTTTTAACTGAAACTTCAATCGACCTACAGTTTATATGTACAAACTATCCAAGCTAACTTTTTCTAAGTTTATCCTCAATTAATGTAATATCAATTTTCTCACAGATATACTCATTTCTCATTCTATCCTTTCGTGCATATCCACATATCTGTCTTAACATTTTTATTTCTGCAATATTTTTTTATTTGTATATTTTCTCTTCACAGGACAGTATTCAGCATCATATATTATCACTGAACTTATTACAGTTTTATAAAATTTACCCTTAAGTTTTGATAAAAATTTTCTATCACACAATATATCAGAAGCATTTTTTTATTTTACACTTGGATTCTGTTAATAACGTCATTATCTATTTCACCATTATTTTATATGATTGATCCAAGACATTTAAAGTGCTCACTCTTCTTCATAATTTGATCATCAATTATTACATTACTAATAAAAATACTTTTTTAACTAAACGTGTACTTTATATATTCAATTTTTGATCTACTGAGATGAAAATCTTTAGATAATACTTTATAAATTTAATAAAAAATTATTTTAATATTTAGAGATGTGTAAAATGTGAAATAAAGTTAATTTTAATATTAAAATTTATATTTGATGTGAAATAAAGTTAATTTTTAAAATTAAAATTTGTGTTGGACCTTAAAAAAGACGTAAACCAAAAAGTATCATTCAAGAAAAAATACTTTAGTGTATGCTTTTTGCAAATAATATTCTTTTCGTTAATAAAATTAAAGAAGGGGCTAACGTGAAACTCGTGTTATAAAAAAATATATTAGAATATAACGATTTTTGTTTTAATAGATCAAAAATTAAATATATAAAGTATAAATTTAGTTAAATAGAAGACTTAGAGGGAGAATGATAATTGATAATCAAATTATCAAGACAAACAAGCCATTTAGATATTTTATATCAATCATATAAAATAACAGATTGTGAGGTTATTAGCGAGATCTAAGCAGAATAAATAAGATAGAAGAATATATTTAATATAGTATGTAATAGAAAAATTATACATAAATTTAAAGATATTTTATAAAAAAAACTGTAAGGTCGATAATGTTATATGATACTAAATACTAGCCTACAAAATAAAAACACACAAATAAGATAAGTACTGCAGAAATGAATATGCTAAAGTGAATGAGCAGATATGCACGAATGAACAAGATAAGAAATAAGTATATTCGTAAGAAGATTGGAGCAGCCCCAATTAAGGATGAACTTAGAGAAAATCGATTTAGATGATTTGAACATATAAATCATAGGTTGATAGAAGCTCTAATAAGAAAAATTAAATTATTGGATCTTACCCATACAAAAAAGGCTAAAAAAGATATGACAAGAAACTATAAGAAATAATCTTATATATTTGGAGCTAAATAGGAATTTATTATTTAATAGAGTGTAATAAAAATAAAGGATTCATGTGACCAACCCCATCTAGTGGAATAAAGGCTTGATTTGTTGTTGTTGTTGTTGTTGTTGTTGTTGTTGTTGTTAGCTGATATGTTCATGAAAGGAGTTCTTCACAACAGAAAATTGATACTTTTCCAAAAACCCTAACCTCTGCTAGCTCTTCAGGTGTGACAGACCTCTTGTTCTCCAAAAGCTCCTCCCAAGCACACTCCAGCATAGTTGGGTCCTGTTAAGAAGCAAACAAAAATGATTAAGGAAGACAAACAAATAAAAATGGGACAAGAGGGCACTATGATGGAAGAGCTATATACTCAATTAATATCTCAGCTTTGTCCTTACCATTATATTATGAGCTTTCTGAACAAAATCAGGGATATCTGAATGATCAAAGCTTTCAATGCCAGGTACTATATAAGTAACTTGCTGAGGCTTTATGGAAGACGTGATTCCATTCTGATTATATAAATGAAACAACATGAAACAGAGAAGAAATCAGAAAAAGGAAAAAAAAAAAAAAAAAAGGAATTTTGGAATGTCTACGAGGAAGCATATATATCAGCAAGCATATCTATAAAAAGTGAACACCTAGCAACCAATTCAACAAGTCAAAAATAGATATTAAGACTAAAACCTGATCGCAAACCATCCAATTCTTCTTCCCATCGGGTTTCTGAGCAACAGCCAGCAATAACTTCTGTGAATCTTTTTTGAACTCAAGTAAATAACCTTTCTGGAGAGCTATCCTCCCTTGTTTAACCTCAAGTAATTCCTCACTGCTCGGAGATTCCACTCTGATGACAGCAACATGAAACGAGATGATAATATCGTTCACAAGACAATACAGAAACATGGAAAGAAGGAATTTTTATCACTTATTGGTTGCGCGAGCACGCTTCCTCGAACGCGTGGCTTCCAGCTCCTCCATAACGAAGTCGACAAGGCCGTGGGATTGTCGGGTGGAATGGCCGCCATTGAGAAGTACGCCGAAGGTTTTCATAGGGACAGCTTGAAGAGGATGAGATAGCCAGAGGCCTGCGCGCAGAGAGAGAGGACGGACGCGGAAGAAACGGCGGGAGAATAAAACGCAGTGTGAATGGTCGGCAGAGGAGCGGAGGAGGGAGCAGGCGGTCAGAACCCTCGCCGCCATGAGCTTGTTCAGGAAAACAACTCACAGAGGAAAAAGGAACTTCTAGGGTTTACAGGAAATGGTAAGCACCGCCGGAAGAAGCCCTCCGAACTTCCTCAAAGGTGAAGCCCTCTGAACCTTCACAGCATGGCGGGGTACAGGGGTTTGAGCCTGGAGGAGGAGGGCGGCTGGCAGATAATATTTTGCTATTGAATTTCAAATAAAGTTAATACTTTTATTAAAAATTATTAAATATATAAATAAAATAATATTTTTTATATTAAAATTTAAGTAAAATAATTAAAAAAAATTATTTATTATTATTATTATTTTTTTTAAATTTACCTATTTTGATTTTGATGTTAACTTTTGTGCTATATAAGGCATAAGAGAAGAATTCAAAAAAAAAGTCAATTTTCTCAAAAACAAAATCAATAAATTTTTTTAAAAAAATTATCAAAATTAATGTAAATTTATTATTTTATACATTTATTTCTATATCTAATAAATTATATTTTATATCTTAATAAATAACATTTTAATATTTTATAGACCACAAAATATATCAAACTTATTTCTAACTGTAATATGACATACTATAAATTAGATTTATTTCTTATGAGTTATATTTTTCATTTTTATAAAATGCACATATAAGTTAAAAAATAAATCAAAAAGATATAAAATATATTATTATATAAAAAATAAATATGAATATAATTTTCATAATATGTTGTTCATAGATAATATTTTTTTACCATATACTAAACAGAGACAAATAGCATATATAAAAAAAAAATTATGCCCCAGCTGACGCGGATCCCCAAAAATAGTACCAAGATCCAAGGGTCAAGCTCTCTTTACTGACTCTGGCCTCTCCGGTGGCAGGCAAGCGGCGCGGTTCCAGAGCCTGTCCATCACCTTTTCTCCGGAAAACTCGGGTGAAGCTGCACCATCCCCGCCTACAAATATCGCTGAACAGTTCCAGAGGAAAGGAGGAGGGACAGAAGGAGGAGGGACAGAAGGAGGAGAGCAGCAAGAGAAGTAGGGGATACAAAAAAGGAGGAGGGACAAAAAAACAGGAGGGACAAAGGGAAAGAGGGAGATACACAGAGGGATATGTAACAGGACTCCGGCTGAGGAGCGCCTGGTTTCTCCTCCTTCTTCTTCTTCTTCTTCTTCTTCTACTCTTCTCAAAGCATTGTACAGCCTTAAAGGCTATCATTTTCTTATTAGTGAAACTTGCTCGCTGATCGTCCGGTGGACGTAGGGGATTTCCTCTCTGAACCACCTTAAATCTCTGTGTGCTTTTCTGGTTGCTTCGGACTAAATCTTCTCCCTGAGCCTCAGTTAACAGGCTCGTCACCCCTTTGCGCGCCGCCGTCTCCCGGAACTCTCTTTCTTTGGTGTTTCTTGGGATCCCCACATTCCTACGTCAACACATATATAAAATCTTAGGTGTACATTAAATGGGTGAATATATGCTGTTCTAATAATTAAAAACTATGTAACAATAATCTTGAAAATGTTTAAAAATAAGAAAGAAAATTAAAAATTGCTATATGTGCAAGAGAAAAAAATTATGAATAATCAAACATCTTATATCTATATTCATTTCATCATCTAATTATTAAGAGAGACCATAAAAAATTTTCATTAATAATACACTTATTTACATTGAAGAATATAAAAAACTCATTAGGCCAAAACTTATTTCATAATTTTATTCTATTCTATTTGATTAGTTTATTATATTGGATTACTAGTCGACTCTTGACATGATTTATTTTTGCCAATATAAATTTGATTTGAGTGTTATTATAACTTAAACTTGTTGGGAATATGATCTCGCTTGGCAACACAAAATCCAGGATAATTCTCAAAACAGATCGAAATCACAAGCTACACAGAAGATCCGATGCAAATCTCAGAAGAAAGAAGAAGAAATAAGAGAACACCAATTTTACGTGGAAAACCCTAAATCCGGGGAAAAATCACGGCCGCACCAGAAAAAATTTTCATTATTCTTCAAAAGATCTCCAGACAGAGTACAAAGATCTCTCAATCTCACCCTATCAAATCCTAGAATAGCTCACAATGAATCAGACTTATTTAAGATTGGACGTTTATGAGATATTTATAGAGAAATCTCATAACAAATATGAGATAAATGTAGAAACCTCATAACAGATGTAAAATTCCCATAACAAACATTTGTTATGCCAACTATTTCCAATCTTCATGCTGTAGAAGATCCAGATTCCATACTCCTATCAATCTCCTACTTGGAGACTTGATCTTCGATGTACGTAACTGATACTCATCTTTTATGTGGTTAGCTTCTTCAGCAATCTTCATCTTCATCTCTAATGCGGCACCGCCTTCTCTCAATTAACATGAAGGCCAACTGAGGCACTACATAGCCTCAGTTTCTCCGTAGAGATTATCTTGGTAAGCATGTCAGTTGGGTTCTTCGTATCAAGAATCTTTACTAATGACAGCATCCTATCATCAATCAAACTCCTGATATAATGATATTTCAGTTGTATGTGCTTTGTCCTTGAGTGAAACACTAGATTATGAGCTAAACAAATAGCATTTTGACTATCACTGAATAGAACACTATTATTCTGTTATTTGTCTATCTCTTTCAGAAAATTTCTTAACCAAAATATTTATTTCCCAGCCTCTGAGATAGAACATATTCACCTTCATCCTTGATTCTGTATATTCACTTGTTTTGAAGAGCTTTCTTCCCATCCGGTAATAGAGATAACTCTCAAGTTTTATTTTTCATCAGAGAATCAAACTCATCCTGCATGACTGACTCCCACTTGATAGAATCTTTTACCTGCTTTGCTTCACTATAACACTCTGGTTCACTAGAATCAGTCAGCAGCAGATAATGTAAAGATAGAGAATATCTCTAAGTAGGTTTTGGGATCCTACTCGTTCTCCTCAAGGTGGGTATCGGAGAAGTCACCTCTGGTCCAGATTCTTCCTCAGAATCAATAGTAGCAAGTTCAAGTTCACCATTTTGAACTGCTTTTGAAATTTCCTCCAGCTCTATCTCACTTTCTTCTTTTGGTGTATTGCTAGATTCCAGCTTTGACTTATAGACAATGCTCTCATCAAATGTGACACTATTGCTTCTAATAATCTTTCTATTTGATTCATCCCAGAATCTGTAGTCATACTGATTACCTCCATAGCCAATGAAGTAGTATTTCTTAGCCTGAGCATCCAGCTTGTCTCTTTTCTCTATATCAACATGTACATATGAGAGACAACCAAAGACTCTTAAGTGAGTAAGATCAACCTTCTTTCCTGTTCACTTCTCTTCTGGCAAACTAAAATTCAGTGAAACTGAAGGTCCTCTGTTGAGCAAATGTACTGATGTACTGACTGCTTCTGCCCAGAAGGATTTAGGCAAACCTGCATATAGCCTCATAGCTCTAGCACGTTCATTCAACATCCTGTTTATTCTTTCAGCAACTCTATTCTGTTGTGGCCTGTTTGGTATTGTCCTCAGCATCTTGATGTCATTCTCTGCACAAACTACCTTGAACTCTTTACTGTCATACTCGTCACCATTATCTGACTTGAGGCACTTGATTTTCAAACCACATTCATTTTCAACTTCAGCTTTCCACTTCTTAAAAGTGCTGAAGACATCCAATTTATTTTTTAAAAAATAAATCCATACCTTACGTGAAGAATCATCAATAAAAGTAACATAGTAGCGAGATCATCCCAGAGAATGAACTAGCATAGGTCCCCAAACATCTGTATGGATTAACTCTAGCTTACATGCACGCAAATCTCTTACAGCTTTAGTAAAGCTTATCTTTTTATGCTTTTCCAAAACGCAGTTTTCACAGAGACCAATATCATATATTTTATTTTTGGTAGATAACCTTTTGACGCCATCACTTTCATTCCCTTCTCACTCATGTGGCCAAGTCTGCAGTACCATAATTTTGAGCTTTCTTTTATGTTGGCAACATCAATAGTATCCCTATTTCCATCGGTCATGTATAATGTGCCTTTCTTTATTCCTTTTGCCACAACTATAGCACCTTTTACAATCCTCCAAGAACTATTCCCAAATATAGTTCTGTACCCAATGCTATCTAATTGACTAATAGAAATTAAATTGCGTTTGAGTCCAGGAATGTACCTTATATCATGCAACCTCCTGATAGAACCATTCCAAGTCCTGATCTATACATCATCTTTCCCTGCAATTTCCAAAGGCTCATCATCTGCCAGATAAACTTTTCCGAACTTTCCAGTAGTAAAATTCTGCAATAGCTCTCTACATGAGGTAGAGTGTAATGATGCACCTGAGTCTAATATCCATGACTCGATAGGACTATCCACACTCAATACCAGAGCATCCAGATTCTTCTTAATAGTTGCATTCATAGACTTTTCCTCATCCTGACTCCAGCTTTCTTTCTTTGGGATTTTGCAATTTCTTTTTAGATGATCCTTTCTGCCACAGTTCCAGCATACTTTATCATTTGGAGGCCTCGATTTATTTCTTCCCTTAGATTTGGATCTGCTAGTCTGATTTTTTTAAAAACTTTTACTTCTGCCTCCATCTGTGTGCAAGACAGTTCCTGAAGATTCTCCAGATTCTCTTTTACGAATATCCTCACTAAGAATCAACTCTCGAATCTCCTGAAGTTTCATCTTTTTCTGACCAGATGAACTACTCACCGCTGTGACTGTAGTGCTCCAACTCTCAGGTAAAAAAGATAACAAAATAAGCGCATTTACTTTATCATCAAAGTTTATGTCAACCGAACTCAACTGCGTTGTGATGATATTGAATTCATTGATGTGATCTGTGACAGAAGATCCTTCGGTCATCTTTAGATTGAATAGACGACGCATCAAATAAACTTTGTTTGATGCCAAAGGCTTCTCATACATATTGCACAAAGACTTCATCAAACCTGATGTCGTCTTTTCGTTGACAATGTTGAAAGCCACATTTCTTGCCAACGTAAATCTGATCATCCCTAGTGCCTTGCGATCCATAAGATCCCATTCTTTTTGTTTCATCGATTCTGGCTTTTCACCCACTAAGGGTAAATATAACTTCTTTTGATAAAGCAAATCCTCTACCTGCATCTTCCAGAATCCAAAGTCTTTGCCGTCGAATCGATCAATCTTCACCTTTGCATCCTCCATCGCGTGCTCCCACTATTTCGATCAACCAAGCAATCTTAACCTTGCTTTGATACCAATTGTTGGGAATATGATCTCGCTTGGCAACACAAAACCCAGGATAATTCCCAAAACAGATCGAAATCACAAGCTACACAGAAGATCCGATGCAAATCTCAGAAGAAAAAAGAAGAAATAAGAGAACACCAATTTTACGTGGAAAACCCCAAATCCGAGGAAAAATCACGGCCGCACCAGAGAAAATTTTCACTATTCTTCAAAAGATCTCCAGAGAGAGTACAAAAATATCTCAATCTCACTCTCTCAAATCCTAGAATAGTTCACAATAAATCAGACTTATTTAAGATTGGACGTTCATGAGGTATTTATAGAGAAATCTCATAACAAATATGAGATAAATGTGGAAACCTCATAACAGATGTAAAATCCCCATAACAAACATTTATTATGCCAACTATTTCCAATAGAAGATCCAGACTCCATACTCCTATCAAAACTTAGAGACTTACATGTAATTTATTCTTATTTTTAAGTATTAATTAATTAATTAATATTTATCGTTAATTTTATAATTTTTTATTTAATAATTATTGTATAATTGTACTAATTAACTAATTAGTTTATATTTACAGCCTAATTTTCTAATTTTTTCCTGTTTATAATTTCTCCCCTGCTGAAAGTTCATAAATAAACCCTAGACTTCGTTATCGATAGTTCCTCTCTGCTCTATTTCGCCTAATCTTGGGTCCTCCTTCCGCATCGAGCCTCTCATGGATAGCGACGACGACAGCGGCGAGGACTGGCAGAGGGAGCGGTCTCCGACGCCCTCTTACGACGAGGACAAAGTGCCGAAGAGGAGATTGGTTAAGCGCGCCAAGTACAGCTCACCGGAGCGCAGCGGGAGCCCCGACGGGCAGGCGTTTGACGGGATTGGCTTGGATGATTGGGAAGATGAGGAGCCGGAGACAGAGAAGCTGAAGTCTTATTCTGGTAAGGAGGGAATGGACTGGAATGAGAAGAAGGAGAAGAGGAAATCGTTGTCAAAGTCGGAGTTGTCTTCGGGAAAAGCGTCGTCATCGAGTTCCAAAGGACACGGATTAGGTTTACGAGACGAAGAAGGTGATCCGGAAATGCAGGAGCTGTGGGATACTATTGCTGGAGATGATTCGGAGGTCTGAAGCTAGGTTATCTTTCCTGATGATCGGCATGACTATTGATTTTACATGATACATATTTTGGTTGTTTTTGCCGTTCTGCTGATCTATCTCTTCAACTGTTTATTCTGTGTGTGTGGCTGGCAAGAATGGATGGTACTGATAACTATTGCTTTGGACTCAACTGCATAATAGTCATTGCAATAATCAAAGGAACACTTCAATTTGCGCTAACCTGAGGAAAGGGGACGTGGTGAGGGATATGATCATTGCAGGCAGACTTAGGCAGTTTAGGCATGTGTAACGAAGAATTGATGGTGCCCAATAAGGGATACAGAGTTAAGGTGATGGGAGAAGGATGTAATATGGTGTAGACTAAAGGGTTTAGTTGGATGCATTTGGTTTATTTGTAGAGCTTAAAGTTCATAATAAATGCTGCAGTAAATAAGAATGATTGGCAAAACAGAACTTGTAAAGATGGTAAAATAGTTGAAATAACGTTAACTGTTATGATGGCGCACTTTTCAATTATGGTTTTGGTGAAGGCTCTTGATTATTCCAATCGTGGCTGCTTGCTTTCTTGCTATGAGATGCTTGATAGCATTGGGACATTCCTCAGTGTTGTACTACAGTTAAAATATGCTGTCATTAAATATGAATTTGCTAGGTTTTAGTGTTCCATGCATTAAAGTCCATGTTATGGCATCTTGCAACACTGTTTACTTTTATTTTTAGGATGCTATATTTTCAGGTTCAGAATCTATTGCATATCTCAATTGGGAGATCCAGATTTACCATTTTAGATTTGTCATTTGCATTTTTTGGAGTGCCATTGTCAGTTGTACTGATGCAATATCTCATTTTTTGACACTTCCGCAATAGGATGATCAAGAGGGTTTGAGAACTGCAGATGATGATGCTTTCATTGATGATAGTGGAGTTGATCCCATTGATCACTATGGTAGTGGCTTTGAAGCTGGCTCTATAGGCGATGCTCCACAGGTTTGCATCTATTCGTTTCTTTGATGCTGCAATATTTTGAGGTTTATGTTTAAATTTTTTTGCTTCCCGCCTTTGAAAACATGTTTTTAGACTTTCCTATTACTTGATTTTTATTAAAAAAGTGATTTATTTGCACTTCAACTTCCTCTTGGGTTGCTTTATTAATTCATTTAATTCTTTTAGAATGTTATGTTTCAAGTATGCCTGACTATTATCAAAATACAGGCAGAAGAGGATGACGAAATAAACAAGCTTTTTAAGAGTGGTAAAAAGAAGAAGAAAAACGAAAAATCACCTGCCGAGCTTGCTTTGATCGTTGAGCATGTTATGGCAGAGCTTGAAGTTACAGCTGAAGAAGATGCAGAATTGAATAGGCAAAATAAGCCAGCAATTAATAAACTTAAGAAGCTTCCACTGCTTATAGAAGTTCTTTCCAAGTAAGATCTGAAATCAAGCAGTATTAGTTTTGAAACTTAGTTTTTTTTTTGTTGAAACTTTAAGCAATATTGGTTTCGCATCTTGCATTTCAGTGTATCCTAATACATATTCTGTTAGCTTTCTGCTTTAAATAAATCTGCTAAGTTCTTTGTATTATCACAGGAAGAAACTTCAGCAAGAATTTTTAGATCATGGAGTACTTACTCTTTTGAAGAATTGGCTTGAACCTTTGCCAGATGGAAGCTTACCTAACATGAATATTCGAACTGCTATACTGAAGTTGCTCTCTGATGTATGTATATTTGTGCTTGTCCGTATCTTGTAATTTGCATAGCTTTAGTTATTAGTGGTTTTCAAAGATTGAATATGCATTGGAGGTATTCCTATTCACTTGTCTGAGTATAAGCTTTTATTGCACATTAGTTTCCTATCGATTTGGAGCAGTATGACAGGAGAGAACAACTTAAGAAGAGTGGTCTTGGCAAGGTTAGTTTTGATGTCAGTGGCTTTGTGGCGAAGTTCTATAAATCTCACTCGGAGACAAGGACATGATTTTATGCTGCTCTTTGTACAGGTTATTATGTTCTTGTCAAGGTCTGATGAAGAGACTACAGCCAACAGAAAACTTGCTAAAGAGTTAGTTGATAAATGGGTAATATGTTCTTCAAATGAAGCAAATTACAAGCTTTCAGAGCTAATAATGTTTCTTCAATCATATATTGTTTAATTTGTTGCTTTAGCTTGCTATTAATTCTTCAGTTTCATTAAGGGCTTATTAGTGATTGCAATTTGTAAATAGGTTGTTTCATTATATTGACGGATTGGTCTAATATATTCATCTAACATGCAGAGCCGACCAATATTTAACAAGAGTACTAGATTTGAAGACATGCGGGGCTACGATGATGAGAGGATTCATTATAGGAGGCCTTCCTCAAAGTACTGACATTCTTATGACTAGGTTTATGTTTGAATGCGCATTCGATCACTTTCTCTGTTGATCTTATACTTTGACATTGTGGCTCTATCTCCACTTAAATGTAACAGACCTGTGAACAAATCTGCTGGGTTGGAATCAAGAGATGATGATCTTGATGAATTCTCTCAGTAAGCTGCCTGAAATGACTCTTCCGATTGATTTATTTGTTCTTGTAATATTTGTACTTGTTTGTATTACTTCAATTTTCTTGTGTTCAGGGGCCAAAAATCTCGCCAGGCTGTTTCTAGACAGCATGCATATAGGCCGGAAGCACTGCCCTTGGATTTTGTTGTGCGACCTCAATCTAAAGTCGATCCTGAAGAAATTCGGGCACGGGCTAAGCAAGTTGTGCAAAATCAGCAACGTCAGAAGGTCTGTTTTTTAGTTTTTAACAAGACTTCCAGAAGTATTTGATTAGTATAAGACATAATTGAGTGAAAGCCTGTCTATTTTTTCTAAAATACATCATTTAAATTGCTAGGGAGACAGGATTTTTAAGAATAATTGTGTGTATATGCTGCATAAGTGTGCCCATGCTCAAGGACCTTTCACTTTTAGGTCAAGGCAAACTTTTGCTAGTTTGGTCTTATGCTTATGCTTATGCTTATACCTTTGTAATCTTGATTTAGTTAGATGTACTTTGCCAATTCCTTCAACTGCATAGTTATACTGCACTGCATCCCCCAAGCTAACTGTGTTGGGCTACATGGATTTTTCCGCTTAACAGTACTTAATGCCACTTTTTTTTAAGTGCAAGAGAGTCAAGCAAGGCCACATCTTATATGAAGCGAGTCATGTCCCTCCCTCTACTTATCACTCTCCCAATCTATAGTGCAATATTGCTGGTTAACTAGAAATCTTATTAATATTCCCTTCAATTTGATAGACATCTTCCGGTCACACTCCATTGTAATCCATACCTTAATTTTGTTTCCAACATCTTCTTTCATAGTCCTATTGGCTTAATATAGTAGATCTAAATGGAAGGAATAAAAGTTTTTAAAAAACGTTTGAATTTAGTGGCTTACCATTCATGAAATGTTCCTCTTTCATGAGACATGCTTACTAAATTGCCTTTATGAGATCGGTTGAGATGTTTAGTTGAACCTCTTATTGCGCAGCAGTACTTTTTTGCCGTAGCTTACTGCACAAAATTTTCCCAATGGTCAACTATTGGTTTCAGTTTGTAGATTAGGTTCATCTGATTGCAGCTTTAGCTGAATATAGGACTATAATATATTTTTTTAGGATGACTTAAGTGTTGACCCATGTCAAATCAATCAATTTAGTTAGAGTTTGACAAAAGTTCTCACATTGCAATTGATTCTAACAAAACTTTGGCACTGAGATTTTGCAAACTCAAAGCGGTGGCACTGATGCCTTCAACTTAAATTTTATTTTATTCACCCTACAATACCGCAATGCCCTCCAACTCCTCTTGGAAATTGCAGTGGTGAACCATACCTAGGCAAGAAGAAGATATGGCCTTTTTATTACTTGTGACAGAGTATGATTCTTTTGTAAGTTTGTGTTATGTTATGCTGCAGCATATTTAGATGGATCTTGTTTTTGTGATATTTATTTACTCTACTATAATAATTTTTGGGTTCTTTTCCTTTAGATGAACAAGAAACTACAGCAGCTCAAAGCGCCTAAAAAGAAGCAGCTTCAGGCATCAAAACTCAGCGTGGAGGGCCGGGGCATGGTTAAGTACCTATAAAATGAGCTACGTATTTATATTGAATAAGGTAAGACATCCCTGCTACTTCTGTAATTATTATTATTATTATTATTATTATTATTATTATTATTATTTATCTATAGTATGGTCATAACTATCCCATGGAATTCAGGTTTGGGAGGAAGCAGCACATTTTCTGGGCAGCAGGTGATCCCTGAACTGAAGCAATTCTGTAGAAAATGAGATGAGAGATGCATTTATCTGCATCTGTTTGGTGAGACCATCACTGATGTTATTTCTTGTTAATATTAAAAATGATCCAGCCAATGAATCTGGGGGTCAAACACTTGACTTTATTTAGATCATCTTGGTGTTTATGTGGAGATTATTTGGGAAATTTAATGCAATGCATAATTCACTGTATTATAAATTACATGTTTTATTTTTATTATTTGTAATGCATGCATCTACTATTCATAACTATTATGTTCACTGCACTTGGCGTATGTCTGATTATTTCTGGCACCATCAATTCAAAGCAAGGTTTTAAAATTCAGATTAAACAACTGAATTTCGGTGGAAATCAATTGAGTTTCAATTTCGGCTTAAATTCGATAGTTTTGGTAGTTTCACCGAAATTTGCTTGAAATTCTTTGAAATTCTTTGAAATTCTTTGAAATTCTTTTATCTAAAACATAATATTTAATAATAATTATTATTGAAATTAATTTTAAATTTATAAAATTTAAATAATTTATAGAAAAAATTTAAAATAGTTGATATTGAAATTATCTAAGTTATAAAAATTGATATTTTTATTTTGAGATTGAAAGTGAGTTTTGAAATTTCGATTCAAAGTACAAGCTGAGTTTTGAGTAAAAATTGAGTCAAGTCAATATCACTTAAAATTCAAGTAGTGTTCATTTCCTGTTGTATGAATGTATATGATTCAATTTTGAATTTTGATTGAATTAAAATTTAAATTTTGACATTTTGGATTGAGCTTGTGGAGGAATAAATTTGTATCGACATAATAAGCGGCTGTTCTATGGCTGTGGAGATCATTGCTCTCAATAAGCTCAGCTTAAAAACTATTTAAAGAAAGAAAAAAAGAACGAAGGAAATCATGACAAAGTTATTATGTGAGAACTTGAGAGGGAAAAGCCAGAATGTGTCAATTAAGATTTCTGTTCGAGGGTTCTATAAAAAAATAGATTTCAATCTCAAAGAAAAACTTCAACAATAAATAGAAAAAAAAACATGAGGTCCTAAAAGGTCCATCATCTTTATTAAGTTGAGTTTCCCTTTTTTTAAAAGATCAACAATGTTCGAGTTAAGAAAGCTCTCAAATTTTTTAGTTTAGGAACGGTAAATTTTACTCAAATTCATTTAATTTGCTTCAACTTGCTGCTAGAGGTGAGCCTAGGCTCAGGGAGCCCAACCTAAAAAAATATGAGTCGCAAAATCGTATTTATGATTAGTGATCCTTGACCCGTCTTGATCTCTCATTGGATGAATTCTATTATTAATACAATTATATTATATGATTCGCCACTAATTAAACAAAAATATTAAATTTTAAGGATAAATAAATTTAAATAAATATTATCTCCAATTTTTTTTATAAGATATTATTTTTAAAATTTTACTCAATATAAATTATAAGTTTGGAGTAAAACTAATGCTTGGAGAGCAGCTAAAACACCTCTACATAAAAACAAATTAAATATATAACCACCAAAAGTATATAATATCATATTCCAAATATTTACAAGATACATCAGACAAACTCACAACTTTGACATACAAAATAATATTGTTTGTCATGAGTCCAAAAAATATTTGTATACAAGTTTTGTTCTCGGATCTACAAGATGTCACACGACTGACAAATACATCACCTCCTAAAAAGTGAAGAAGCTCTCCTATGGCTTCCAAAAAGAGCAGTAAGACTCCAGTCCCAAGTATAGCTCTCAATCTAAAAATTTTAGTGTAAAGAAGTGAGCTTACTACTCAGTAAGAGGACTATTCACAGGAAATGAAATGAATACACAAAATTACTTAGTTTATCAAACCGGTCTTTCATAATAACTTTTTTTTTAAAACACACAGTAAGATAATTCATATGCCACAAGCAAATGAAATGCATATGAAATGCAATACATATATATATATCCCACCGAATATACACAGATGAGAAACAATGTATAATCTACTGGCCAGAGATTTCAGATATCCTCGAAAGAGGAACAGATACATATCCTAGTCAAGATTTTGCTCCCATATTCAGATCCCATCATGGGCCACATGAAATGACTTCCAGCACCAAAAAAGTCTATCCACAAGACGAGTTATGATACACATATTTTAAATTTGGGATTAAATCCCACAATTTACTTGACTAGTTTTCACAGTATTCCTGAAATCCAAACAGATAAGCATTTTGCAAATATGCAATAAACACGCTCTTTGTATTAGTCAAACATTTCTTTTTCAACTTAAAATATTCTTATATTATTCATTCATAAGCAGTCATTATATAGCTCGTGATTAGAGTTCAATGCAGACATCAAAACATATCAAAATATTTTTAAGTCAATAGAAATCCTTTTAAATCAATATCAGAATGTTCATGTTATTTAACACATGAAAACTAAGCAAAGTCGATAAATTCATAGATACAAGCCATGAAAATTCACATACAAAAGAATTCCAATTAAATCCGCTGAATTCCTCTTTTCTTTCTCTTCCTTCTTCTTTTCCGTTTTCTTTTCCTTCTTCTCCTTCTCCTCCTTCTTCCTCTATTTCCAGCAGTTGGCGCTGCTCCTGCTTGCTCGGCTTGGCGCAGAAGAATGCGGACAGAGGCTCGGCGGAACACGGATGCGAGAAACCGAGAGGGAGAGAGAGAGGAATTCTTTTCTCTTTCCAAGCTCGAGCGACACGCGGAAAAGGCAGAGGCAAAAGCGGTTTACGCGGCAAGCTTATCCCATTTAATGGGAAAATTGCAATTTAGTCCCCCTGTTTTCATTCTCTTATAAATAAATCCAAAATCATTTCTTTAAGGTCCTAAATTATTCATTTTAGATCCTTTTTTTATTTCAATTAATTCTAAACCCTTAACTAGGTTATTACAAGTTAGGTGACAAAATATCAATAATATTAGAGTAGTTGAGACGTGGATGCAAAGATGAATGAGTGGCCACGCTAGAATCGACCACCTTAGAAATGAATGCATCCGAGAGAGTTGGTAAGCACCTATTTATGAATAAAGACATCTACATATATTTTTATTATCTAAAACTTGTAATAGTATTTCTAATATCACTTGTTCTAGTAAGTTGTTTATGGAAATTTCATAAATTAAAATTATTTAATATTCATAGGGACTGACAAAAGAGTGTTAACAAACGGAAACATAGCAGAGGTAGAAATAGAGAGCTCTATTTTCTAGTGTAATTGTTGATGGATGTTACTTTATAATTTTCAAAATTAGTCATTTGTTATCATATTACTTCTATTGTCCATTTGTGGATTTTGAGCTTCGCATTAAGAAATAAGCAATATGCAATGAAGACAAGATAATACATTCCTTCATGCAAAAATTAAGTAAATGTCAAGTGATGAAATATTAAATTCAAAGTATATTAGATGATAATAGAAACACTTCTCAAACTTAAAAGCATGCTACTAACATTATAAATCTTGAGTGAACGAGTAGATAGGTTGCGATCTGAAAGGTCATAGACACCAACTTCAACACTCCCTCCGATCACCATCTTCGTACGGAGAAACTGAAACAAATAGCAAAAAGAATAAAAATTAGAAAACAATTATGAAAATTTATGAAAAATGAATGGATAGAAGGTTAACAAAGAATTGAGATACAAATGGAACATTAGACAACGATAAAGAAGAACCAAGAACGATAAAGAAGAACCAAGAACAACGAATCCTTGACCCATCATAGGTGAAGACTTCCCATGTGCAACTATAACATAGGTAATTATGTCTTGGTGGGAGAGGAAAACAAATATCGGTTACCATAAATATGATGTCTTGGTGGGAGAGGAAAACAAATGTCAGTTACTATAAATATGAAGGGAAGGCCACAATCAAGGACCCAAGTGAATGATTAAATCTATTGTAGCAAAACCAAATGACAAAACAACATGATAAACCAAATTAGACAGTGCCAAAATGAAAGAATCTATCAGTCTTTCTTATAAATCAATAATGGCATGGTAGTATAACGAAAAAATAAGTATGTTGCGTTTTTGGTATAGAGCCAAAAGTGGTGATCATACATCAAGTTATGAATCAAGTGGAGAAAGCACTAACAAGTTGCAACAAAGAGAAGCTTCTACAATCTTAAGATTTATGAGGGACAAAGCACAACCTATTCGTGGGAGCATAGAGCAAAATAAGAATTGAAAGCGTCAAAGAGCAGTCGAGATCTGGTGTACTTCAGTAGACAATGCTAAGATCAATGTGAGAAGAGGCGTAATCTTCGAAGAAGGGGGATCACATGTTGCAGTAAGGAACAATGGAGATAGAGGAGAGAGGTTGCAAGCTTCATTTTTCAAACAACAAAAATTAGAAGAGAATGCAAAAGAATTGAAAGTAGCACAGAGCACATAGGCGAATAGGGACATGTGGAAGCAATAAAGTGTAGAAAGTGGACACATAGGGTTATGAATGGTTCATGATGAAAGGCACAACAACAAAGCAGGAGCACTACTTGAAATAAGCAGTTAGAGATGCTCTAATACCATGTTTGAGGTAATTATTAAAATAAAGAAACTAACCCACTGAAAGGGATATCATCTTCTATACACAGTAGAAGTGGAATGGAACAAAGCACAAGATAATAAACCTAGTCTAGCATAAGTAGGACACATTTCCTAACAATCCCAATGATATGAAAATCAATGGAAAATACATGCCTACACTAATAATATCTTTACAAAATAGATCTCAATTGTAACTTCATCAATAAACAATTAAAAGATGATCCATAATCTGCACATCAAGCATATGATGACTACATTACTTCATATTGATATGTAGTAAAAACACATGGTGTTGATAAAGTTGCAGTTGAATTTTTTTTTAAAAAAAACTTTTTAAAGTAATGTTAGGTTTTAAAGACCTGAAGAGCTCTCCTTAACGGTTTTTCTTCTGTGACAGTGAATCTTCAAGAACTTCCTTCTTCAAACCAATTCAGAACTTACTGCACAACCAGCAGGAGCATTGTAAAAAGTGAAAGGAAACTTCAGGCTTAAAATATGTCAGTTCAAATAATATAGCAGATAACCGATAGACAATAACATGCTGCAAGAAAATAAATTAGAATAGTTATGCACCTAATACAGGGCTCTCCATGCTGAAACTTTCTGATGATTTAAATCAGAAACAACAAGGGATTTTCTGGCCCCGAGCTAGTAGCATAAATTGCAACTTATGCAGAAGTTTCCCATGTATGATTTGTGACCTGAGAATGTATTTTCATCAGTGTAATTAAGAGGCCATGCAACTAGAATAGAAGAACTAGCAGTAACAACATGTTTTTATGAGATGTTAAGGCAAAAAATAGGAGGAAAAAAGAACAAAGGTTTCTTTGAAATACAAAGAACAAGGTTTTTTAAAATGCAACAGACACACTTACCATCTTCTGGATGACCAAGTAGATTTCTGGATAAAGATCTTTTAACTTGGCTTTAGGTGAATTGTTAATCTGCAGGCATTCAGTGAATTGTATTTCCCAACATTTTTGATTATTCGCAAAATTCCAATCATCCAAAGAGTACTTAAATGTAGTGTAGACTATCAAATCCAATCCAATTATCTACCATATGTAATAAGAAAGGTTTAAAATGAGCAAGTACTCTTATGTGTTTATCCGTTGAATCATCTTCAAAGGATTACAGAAGCCATCATGCTAGATACTGAATCAAGCCCAGAAAAATAATGTGCCACAGTACTCTTGACATAGAACAATATATTATATATGATTTCAAAATTTTGAAAGATGTGAGACCAACAGCAAAATAGGTGCATTGTGTGCCATTTAAGTGTATTGTTCTTGATGGCACAAATAATCTCTCACATAAATACTGGTGATTATATGTCTTTCCAAAGATCTATCAAATCACTAGAACCACAGGTAGGCAGGCAACATAGGCAAATCTCCAACATCTACTGAGTTCGCAAGAGAGAATCGCGAACTGCACAAGATGATCATCCCATCTCTTATACAATATTAAAGTTGGTACTTTAACTGTCAAAAAAGTTGGTACCATAAGCTAGTTAAATTTAGCCTTTTCATTTTTGTCCTTGTGTTATTTATCTCAATAAGCTTGGTAAAATTGTACACTTTCACTTTTAACTTTGAGTTACTTCATCTCAATTACATTCTAAAACAGCAAATGCACAATCTAATTAAATTTTACATTTTCACTTTTACCCTTGATAATTTTGTATTTTCAATTTGACCCTTGAGTTACTTATCTCAATTACTTTGGCAAAACAAAGCAAGTAATAATGACAGGTATCATTTATTTAGATCAATGAATAATTTCAATTTTTAGTTTTTCCTTCTATTATTATTTTATTATTCTTATTTTAGTTTCAATAGTAAATCACAGGTTGCTCAAATTCAACATCTTATAACAACATATCCAATTTTATCTTTCACCGTATTAATAATATATAAAAATCTTTCTTCTAAATAAATCTAATTGTTTATGATCTAAGAAGGTAAAATAAGTGGCACAAGCTATTGAAATTTAATATTTTTATTTTTATGCTTAATCCTATCATTAATATTAAATTAAAATTTAAATATATATAAATTAGATATTATATTTATAAATTAAATCATATATTAAATATATAAATTAAAATCTAAACATTATAGTACAAATAGAAATATTATTTTAAATATATAAATTTGTGTTTATTTATATTTTAATTTTATGCAGTATATTGCACGAGCACCTATTAGTAGTACTTAAAACCCTAGACTTGATTTTATCTGGCAAGGGGACCATGTTGAGACTTATTAACCCCTTGGAAGACAAAATTAAGTCTGAACAAGGCCCCTTGTCCACAATTCTAAAGACAAGGGCACCATGTTGAAATGTAATTGTCTTTCAAGGGGACCGTGTTAACTGAAAAAAAATCCTATCAAACCAGAACCTTTGAGAAATTATACCTATAAGAAGAAGCCAACCTAAAGCATGGTTGTGCTCATGGGATTGGCAAAGTAATGATTTTGCAGCTTTAGTGTTGGTCTCATCAAATTAGAAGGGAAAAGGTGCTGCAAAATGGCGGGAGGAGAGGGAGGAGCGGCAGTCTGGCACATCCTCCTCACCCTAATATGGTTATCCAAAATCATGACTTCCAATAGCCTTCTGCAGCTCTGTACAAGTGAAATTACAGGTCATTATCTACAGATATGATAGAAAATTGAAACTGGCAGAGGATACTATTACTTTGTTTCCAAGTGCAACATAAACAAATTAAAAGCTAAAAGAAATGAATCCAATGGGTAGGGGGAGAAAATCCACAGTGTGCAAAAAGGAATTCAACTTGAAAACAATATAAACAAGCTTCCATTCAGTCAGCCATCCTCCTGTTCATCATTATAGGTCCTGCAAGGATTATAAAAGGCCAAGACACAACTGACATCACACCAACAACCAAAATGACAAAAAAAGGAAAACCACTCATTTATTAAATAAACAAAAATCAACTAATAAACCAAATAATAGTAGGGAAATATACATAGTGGTCACGACATGAGGGGCAATTTTCCTGTAAGTGTCTAGGGATTTAAGCAGGTACACATGACACCTTATTAACTGTTAATGCCTAAAAAGCCCATAGAATGTTAAGGAAAGATGAAAAGATAAGAAGAATAATTTGAAGAACGAGAGACAAATAGGAATAGGAAAGAAGAAAGTGAAGAAGGAAAAAGAAAATAAATAAATAAATAATAAAAATTAAATGTCCAAGGGTAGAAAGGAAATCATTTTATAAAAAACTTAAATAACTGAACCTAACTGAATGAAATTCCAACTAAAAGAAAAATGAAATGATTCAAAAATGTTGGACCTAGGTGAAATACATGCTTTAACCATTAATCCAAAAAAAAAAACCTTACAAATAATTTCAAAGAAATAACAAACACCCAAAAATGTGCCATGCCTTTATTTTCTAGTATTCTAAACCAACTTCAATAAACTCCTCAAGATTGTGTTAAAGTTGGGTTGCACCCATCATAGATCCTTCAGTCATTCTTCTTTCAAGACGTTATAATTGCCTCTTCATATCCCACATTTTATCAGATAATACCTTATTTGTTCCAAGCTTCAGATACGTTTCTTCCTTTGAGCATAATATATTTTAGAGAATTTCTGAACAATAATAATATTCATAATAAGATCTTATCCAAAGCATGTAAAATAGTCTTCTTTATAGATGGATCAACTGCTAGATTTCAACCTTGATGATATCCATCATCATCAAGTAATATGGTATTTCCCACTACTAATTTTTCTTCTCAACATCATCATCTAATGCTTGCTTCCTTAGAGCATCCCTATTTACCCAATTGTTTTATCATAGCATATCTCTTGGGCCTGTTTGTTTGTAAGGTTAAATTTAACAAGGTTAAAATTAAACTTGGATAGAGATTATTTTTTATTGAAAGTTGTGAATGATGTGAAATAAAGTACTTATTATATTGGGATATGTGAGGGATGTGCATAAAGTTACTTATTATGTTGAGATATGTGAGGGATGTGATATAAATTAGTTATTATTTTAGTAATGTGTGTAGGATGCGAAATAAAGTTAATTTTTAATATTAAATTTTATGTGTGATGTGATATGCTAGTTTAAAATTAAACTAGATTAATTTTTAACTTCAAAACAAAAAAGGCTTAACCCTATATTTATACAATACGAAGGTTTAATTCAAAGTCCTCTAATGGCACTCTAGTACATCTTACCCTATCGAAAAATGAATTGACTAAAAAACATTAATGGACCTTTTGTTAAGCCCATATAAAGAAGCCAAAAATGAAGGCCCATCTTCAGAATCTGTTGAACGTGGATAACAATGCTAAAAATACTGATATCCTGTTCAATAGGATTACTTTAGCTGACTAAAGGCAAAGATGCCACAGCCACAAAAAGAATTAGTATTCACAGGAATCCAAGCTTCACTCTCTAAATCTAAGCTTTGCTCTCTGTGAAAGTTCACAAGCTAGCTGTCAGAAGCATGTGGAAAACATGACATTCACGTTAAAAAATGGCCTAATGACTTCTCTTAGTTTTCCTTCACCGATTATGGAGGTGATTTTGTAGATATTTGGGGGTGATCATCCGCAACTCTAGGGAAGATTGTATAGTCCAATCTAGAAAAAGAAAAATATTTGTTTCCCGCATCCCATCTAAGATCAAGAACCAAGTGATTGTTGTAGGGTTCTCTTTCTATCTATTGCTTCTGATCCTATCTATTAAGTGTCTTCATAAAGAGTGATAGATAGCAAGTTCGACAAACTCTACGAAGTGTTTTCATCAGAATGAATTTTAGGAGTCAAAATCAATTGGTTGTATAGTGATGTACAAAACGAAAAAACGTTATCTTGGATAAGTATGTTGGAAATATTAATGTCCTATTCAGTAGGATTTTGGAAGCTGACTTTTAAGACATTATCTTGAAGCATTTAGGAATGTTGCATTTAGAAAAAGAAATAATTTTCATGGGTTTCTAATATGTCGTATTTTGTGAAGGCACACAAGCCGGTCATCAAAAGCATGGAAAAAAGAGAGAAATATTATTTAGGTCCTTGGGTTAGAGAGTAATATCACATGTTTGTGATTTTGAAAATCCATCATCTGGCCCTAAGTCTTGAAATTATTTTCAATTGGTTCCTGAGGCTAACATAAATATTTTAATCAAGTTCTTTTTAATGAATTTCTATCAATTTTCCCTCAACTTGAACATAATTTACTTCTAAATTAAATTTTTTTATTTCAAAATGACAAAAATACCCCCTCGTCCAAAAGGAGAAGGGACAAGCACAGTGCAACATCGCGGCCGCACGCAATAGCCTCTACATGTTGTGATTGTAGCGCATGTCCTCACGCATAGGTGGTTGTGTGTGGCGGTTACAAGCGAGGATACCTTCACATGGGACGATTTGCAACCAGGACCTGGAATGAAAAACAAAAGAGAGGGATGGTAAAATGGTTAATTTTATAATTTTCCATTAGTCATTTTATAAAAGGATCCAGAATGAAATATTTTAAAAGCTTAGGAACCCGGATGAAAGATTTTCGAAATCGTGGACCTACGTGATACTACTCTCTAAAATTAGGGATCTAGATGATATTTATCCCAAAAAATGTGACATTCATGTTGGGATTTAGTATGGGAAATTCTTTTGGGTCTTCGTCGACTACGGATGCGACTTTGTAGATATCTGGAGAGCGACCGTTTGAGGCACTAGGAGCAATTAGATTATCTAATCTGACAAAAGAATAACATAAGTATATTGTCTTAAGATTGATAGCCGGGTGATTAGTGTACGGCTCGTTTTATATCTAATTTTTTTACACATTAAAGAAACTTTCTGGCTCTCCAAATAGATGTAAGAGAATTCCCCCAAATCACATAGATCTACTGTTCTTGTGTTTGCATTGTTTTCCTACTATCGCTACTTTCCCAAGTTTATCGGGTCATTATTTATTTGGCTAATTACACGTATATTCAATCTGAGTTTTCTGTTGCACATATTCAACAATACCCTTTGTTTGGCTTCAACTACCTCTCTCCTTATCCTCTTAATTTTATGAGTAATATATTGAGTACAAAATACCTCAAGCCTTCATGTTAACCTCAAGATTCGTTTGCGCTTTATTTCAATCTACTATCTTTCATGCACCTCCTTTTGAAATTTTCACAAGATATCTTGATTCTTGGTCATTAAATTTCAAAAAAAGTTCAATCCTAGTAAATAAAAGTTATAATCAACCAGACTGAAGAAGTCTCTTTATATTTTTGCGGATTACATGATAATAAATAATCTTTCATAACAATTCGATTTAGTATGGGAGAGAAATAAAAATTATGACATAGACCTTGACCTAAAAATAGCAAAAACAATAGAAGGAAAAGAAAAATGCATGCCAGCAATTAAGAGAACAAAAAATAATGCCAATCCTATGGCTCTAGTGGCCAATTTCACCATCAATATTACAATCAGCATAAAGGAACCCATCTTCTAAATTCAGAAATCATCTTTTCCTTCTTTCATAAAAAAAAAACATCCTTTTCCATTTAGTCATCTATACCAATCTCGGGAAAAGATTTTAATTGCAAAAATTACATAACACCATGAATAACAAAATCCATAATCAAACCAATAAGAAATTTCTTATATCTGTATTTTCAAATAGATTCTAAAATTGTCACATTTATTGTTCTCCATAAAGTCGGGAAAAGGAGTATTACATGCAATGGATGCAAAAAATGCTCATGCATTCTCAAACTTGCAAACAAAAGAAACTTCAAAACATGCTCATAATGCATACCTGCGGGTTTAAAACATCTATTTTACGGATAATATCCTCCTGCACAAGCGGAAAGAACTCCAGTTATAAGTGGTGTAAAATGAAGTTCAGATACTTTCATAGCAACAAACAATTGGCTAAATTTGAAAGAGAAAGACTTTTGCAACCAATCTAAAGTACACAAATAGATTCTTGTCAGAATAATGTATTGTGCTAATCCCAAAACTTGGTTGACTAAGAAGTATCACATTAATTCCCCTATAATAGAATGAAAAGGACTATAAAGCAGGGGACATACCAGTAATTGCCGGTAAAGTGTGCCAGGGTATGTTTTGTTGTGGGTTTTTGTTGCAAAATAGTAGAGTTCTTGATACAACCATGTTAATTCCTCAATTCCATAGAAACACAAGGTTAACTTCCCACAATCAGATTATCAATATTGTACATATTAAGCATGAAACTTGAAACAAATTACCAACACATCAAATTTATCACATTCACAAATTCAATACACAGTTTAAGTTATTAGAAAAGTTTGTAGCTCATTGCTATTTTTAATTTCTCTAAAATGTAATCATTTATGGCACTTACTATTTATCACAAAAGATACTCTGCCTCCAGCTAAAATTAAAATATTAACACCTAAGTCAGTTCCTATTCAAAGATTACATGAATCTACATTGTTATGCAATTGTTTAGGAAAAGGATCTGACATTCATGAAATACTATAAGTTTGACTTATATATGAGGTAAAATTTATTAAGCATGCAGGTTTCTAAGGATATCATGCGCTAGTGAGGTCAAAGTTGATCAATGCAAGACATACCTCCATAACACCAGGATTCTGCATAACAATCCCAAGTATTTGGCGTGTAAGGGCCTTGTATACACTGGAATTGGTGCTTCCATCACCATTGATCCACGGCAATATAGGCCGGGACAATTTGGATATCCCTAAACCACAATTAGCGGCATCACAAATCTCGAAATCTTGCACATCCTCATTGTTCTTAGGCTTAGAGTTCCCTAACCGGGAACAATCATTGCTTTTATCCTGTACTGGAAAATTTGTTTTGGAAACTCCTGAAATCATGTCCTGAGACCTGGTGAAATTTTGACTAAGATAACCTTGGTTCTGAAAATCCTGCTGTGCAAGTACATTGATAAAATATCTTGAAGCATATGAAGCATCGACTACCCAAACAGAATCAAATGCATCAACCTGTCGCAAAACAGAAACAATAAGGTAATAATAAGATGATGGATCAGAAATAAGATGGTCAATAACATGAAAATCTTCTGCTTATTTTCAGGTTTCTATTTTATTCAGGCCATCTTAGATAAGGTGGAATAATAAAAATTTTAATCCAATTTGAGTTGGATTATCTCTGGATTAAGAGAAACATGATTACCGATTAGTGGGGATGAATTTGAGTTATGTTTGAAAATTATTTAGCTGTCACTAAGGCTAATCTTTCTGTTAAACATACTGTTATAGATGCTTAGAATACTGATGACAACAGAGCATTAAAAAATATTTGCACTGCAAGATATTCAACTACCATTAATTGTCACTAACCTGCCATAACACTACATTATTTTATATGAGAACAAACGAAGGAAACTTGCAAAAATGTTTTATTTGCTGTATCAGTTCCATGTTACATATAAATGATGATCACTTATGAATGATAACTTATGAAACAACGAACGCAAATCATCACAAAAATCATCATTAGGCAACTAGTTAATGGTGAAACCACTTTTTAGTTAAAAACCTAAAATAAAGAGTAGACATCTTTCAAAGCAGGAGCCAATATTTGACCTAACCTAAAATCAAACTAAACTAGCCCAACACATTTTTTCGGCTCGGATCAATCAAATTAGTGCTCAAGACAGATTCTCGTCAAGTATTTGACTTATTTATTACACAAACTGGAGATCTAGAGTTACATGAACTAAATGATCTATAAATCATGGGAGTGTGTGTTGAATAGTTAAGTAACAAAATATCTACAAGATTTGTGTAATTAAGATGAAGATACTAAGATAGATGAGCGTTCACACTAAAGTAGATACATTAGAAATGATTGTATCAAGGAGAGTATAAGCATAGCAACAACAGAGAAATATCAAAAAGAGTATAAGCATAGCAACAACAGAGGAACAGATAAGAGAGGGATGTTAAAAGTTTATTTAACTAAGTTAATTGTCAACTTATATATAGCCCTTGCATGTAAATGTGTTCAAATCACGACATTAAAAAGAGGGAGACGAAGACCAAAATGACAAAGAACATGATCATTACACATGATCAACCCATTTGCACTAACAAAAACTTTGCTTTAATAGAGCTAAATGTGAAAGAGAAAGCCATGCTGCCGACTAGTATGGGGGAAGCGCTAAGGCTTTGTGTTGTTGTAGGAGTAACCCAATTGTATTATTGCCGCATTGAGTTAGCAAATAAACAAGTTTTGACATGTTTTAAAAAATTTAAATCTAATTCGTGGTTTAAATTTTAAGTGCATTAGAATTTAAATCAGTAACCAAGCCTGTTTGCTCAGGGTTAAAGTTCAGACTAAATGAAGTTGGCTAAAATTTAGTCAACAACCAACAAACCTACAAAAGTGGTAAGAGATGCTTTTTAATTTTATTAAATTTAATTTACTAATTAATTGGAATTAAAGGTTCAACTACAAAATATGTATATGGCAAGAGAAAATTGATGAAGCAACAAGATCCATGCACAAAAATACAGACAAGTTACTTTAGTTCACAGAAGCACAGAGGATCAGACCCAAAATGCTAAGATACACAAAAGCTGTATTTTAAAGTTGTTTGATCCAGAATAAAGAATTACAAAACAGTTGCACAGATTAAGGATTTAAGGTAAAAGGCCCGTAAAAGCATATATCTAATAAACATGCAATATCCAAAATTTAAATAAAAAAAATTTTCAATTCTTTTAAACCTGCAGCAGATTAACACCGACATGTAATTGAACAATATCATAACAAAAAGGTCAGATTAAAATTTATAATACAGAAAAAGATGTATTATTAACAAATATTAGATTGTTTGATTGGAGCCCTAAAAAACACCCATCAATTTTTTTATATATCACATTCAACTTAAATTTTAATACAAAAAATCAATTTTATTTCACATCCTACACAAATCCTAACCTTAAAAATCAGCATTATTTCACATTCTCTATGAAGTAAAAACACAACACGAGAACATGGAGACACGATATGGTAGACATAGAAATACGTTAATTTTTCAAAATATAAGACACGACAGTATTAAATATATCCAGTTGTATTCTATAGATGTCCTAGAAGTGTCCTGAAGACTCTCAAAAGTATTCTGGAAGCTCTCGAAAGTATTTATATATTTTAAAAGTGTCCTAAGGTATTGTAAGGTGTCTTAAGTTATAAAGCACGAACACGACATGGGGACACAGGAGCATGACGTAATACGACACAATGACATGATTTTACAAAACATAGGATATGGTTACGGCATGACACGTCAAATATAATGATAATAAAATTAATAATTTATACTTAAAAATATATATATATAATATAAAACAAACTTAAATTTGTAAGTATAAATGACTTGTGAGTAACACAGAAATCTCATAAGACCAAGATGAGAACTTGAGAATAGATGTCATCAGCATTGAAGAGATTTGTAATATAGATTTAGAGTTCACTTTATAAAGTGAGTGGGAGAATAAACAAGAATGCAATTTTGCTCGCCAAGACAACCACAACGAGCACGACAATGACAACTCAACTGAAATTATATATATCTTACCAAGCCCCTTCTAGCCTCTTCATTTGAAAAGCTAAATTGTGTTAAATCAACTACAAATTTATTTGGATTTGAGTACCTTCGAGTTGAGTTGGCTACATTGTATATGAGTCAAATTTGTGGGACTTCGCCGAATGGTTTTAAAGGTACCCGTCCCACCTTCAGAACCCCTGACTTTGTAAGAATATTTTGACTATAAAAACACCATGAGCAACACATCTAGGAGCCATAAGAGATTAACAAAGAGTTTAGAGTATTGAGTGCTAAAGAGAAGATTACAGAGTTTGAGAGAGGATTTAGGGTAAAGGGGAGTGGGGAAGAAGGAAAGAGGGTTGATTATAGAATATGAGGTGGGTTAGATTTTAATTAAAAAAATAAATAAAGAATAAAAAATAAAAAAAAATTTAAAGATGCAAGTTGGAGCCACAAATAGCCATTTCACTATTGGCAAGCCTCAATGAGCAACGCAATGGGCTAGCAATTTGTTGCTTAATTAAAAAAAATTTGAGAGGTTGGCCACCAATTCATTGAACCGGTTCTGGACCGATTACCGCATTGCTTCGCAGTAGAACCAAAGATTTTAGTTCCACCAGTTATTGGGTGGGTGCAACTGATTCGGTTCACCAACCCTATCAGTTCTACTCAGAACCTATAATCGGCCAGACCGATTTCGAGTAGAACCGATCCAATAGCCACCCCTACCTGCCTAGCTGTAGACCCGCACGTTGTGGCCGCACCTATGCGCGGGAGCCATGTCAAGTGGCTATCGCACCGGAGGGCTTGCAAGTAGCAGTTGAGAGCATGGACCCTACACATACAAGTCACGTGCCCTGTGCAAAGCAACTACGCGTGACCTATAGGAGAAGCTGCACGCTGTGGCTCTGCAAGTAGGCGAAAATTGCTGTACCACAACGACCACATGCTCTCTAGCGACTGCAACAGTGTCTCAACAAGCATCTATTGAAAAGAAACAAAAAGAGATGGAGAGTTCATTTCCACTATTTCATAATTAAAATTTAATTTTTTTTTAAAAAAAATATTTAAGGACGATGGTGAACTAATGGAAATTGTTGAAAATGACCTAAATGAATTTTTTTTTTAAAATTCGGTCATAGCCTAAAATAATATAAAAGAAAAACTTAATGCATTAAGTATAATAGGATCGATCTTTGTCGAGAATCACGCAAAAATTGGGTAGGAAAGACATGCCCCTAACCGATTAGACATCATCAAAAGAAGAAAAGGAAGATACAAAATTTAGCGCTTTATTCGTGGCTCTGTATGCATGTGTGATCGTAATTGTCTTAAAATCACAAAAAAGATGGGATATTTGAGCAATGACTATCTGGGAGTGTTTTCTGCAATGCGATGAAGGTCATCAATGGTGATGGCTGAATTGCCCTCTAACCAAATCTCATCAGTCATGTCAACCACTCTTGAGCAGTTATGATTGCTATAAGTGACCTTGTGGCTTCCGCTGTGCTGACTGCATACGTGTAGAGCTTGGTGCCTAACTGAAATATTTATCTCGAGCTCAGAAACCCAATTGAAAATTATTTTGAAACTCAAGGAATCCGATGAAAGATTTTCAAAATCATGGATGTGCATGATATTACTCACGAACCTCAAGACCTGCATGATATTTGTCCCCACTTATTTCCTATCCAAAGCTTTAATCAGGATTAGAATAATAGTAAATATACATGTCAAAACAATTGCGATGAACAACAAGGTAGGAGCGTCACATAGCAGCATAAAACTATTTGCCTCATTGCATTACTATTTATTTTAAAACGAAGAAAGAAACTAGAATGCTAGCTTATGAATAAGGATAACTAAAAAGACAATCATGCCTAAAGTAAATACTTTAACTAAAAGTCTAGAGTGTAACAGCCCATTCCACCGTACATATATTTGCTTTGGCTTCTGAGAACCTATGTAGTTAAGCAATTCCTAAGAAGATCGCCCATCCCGAGACTACTTTACCCCAAGCATGCTTAACTATGGTATTTCCCGTCATTAGCCTTAGAGTTTTGCCTCAAATAGGTTTACAAAGGTATGTGTCTTTTTATATATACCTAGAATCTCTCTAGTGCTTTGCTGATACAAAATTTGCCTAAGGGTGAATCCCTAACAGGATATCACACAGAGGCACTACCAAGAGCTCCAAATCCTCTCCTTATAAGGTTACATTTCTTGGAATGGCATAGGAGCGTGCGCTGTACTCATTAGCTAACCAAAGTTGCTAAGAAGCTAACGCCTTGAATAGTATTTTGTTGCATAAAACACGGCACAGCATGAAATTGGAGCTTAATTATGTATGCTTACAACATATTGGTATGGAGAAAGCAAGATAACAAAAAATAAAGAAAAAAAACAGATTACAGATTTCGATAAGAAAAAGTTGGAATTACCTTAACAGCTAACTGGAATGCCTCCAACGCCTCAATTACCGCAGCCACTTGTTCACCTATTAATTGTCAAAGCACATTATGCTTCATAAGACACAAATTTTCCTGAAAGAAAAACAGGTGCAACCACAACAACATGAAAGCTGAAGTAAATTTAGTTGAAGAAATAACGCAGACCATTTATGTTCACAGATCTTGACAATTCATCCATGCTTATCCCTTGTTCACCAACCTGACAGATAATAGAATAGACTGAACTAAAAACAGCAGGTGAAAGCTTAGGCTCATTCTCAACAGAAGGTGCTGACGAGAGCAATGTCATATACATAGCCAAAGCATCCCAGCAAGATTCATCAGGACAGACAGCAGATTTAATTTGAGAGACAATCTGAAGAGGTGCGTCTAGATTTTCCGACGATGATTTTAAGTTACTCGGCTCAATGCCTGAAATAGACGTTGCCAGCATACTTTGAGCTTTATCATCTCCACCATACTCCAAAGCATCATCTCCAGAAATTTTTTCCATGTTCACAATTACTTTTATACCAGGAAATCCTTTCTCTCTGCGATCACCATCTATGTTAACTTGGGACTTCTGTTTCTTAACCTTCCCCCAACTATATGTTGCATCAACTCTACGTTTTGAAATTTTTGACACACCAATATTACCTAAGTCTCCAGGTGACAAAAAGGACTCCAAACTTCTCAACTCATCAGCCTCGCCAATACCATTCTCCGGCAAGCATGGTGAAATAAAAACCTCTCCTGATAAAACAAGAGAAAATAGATGAAAAATCTCTCCACACTGTAAATCTGAAGCAATTGAAAGACCATCCTGCATAATATCTTCGTGGTGTTGGTGAAGAAAACTAGAAAAGTTAGCAGCTCTTTTAGCTGAATCATTTGGAAAAGGCGAAGAGGAAATATTCTGGAAAAATTTGCGTGACAGAACAAAAGGTCGGCTTCCATGTCCAGGCACCTGGAAAAATGAAGGAAAAATATTAAGAAAACTAACAAGTCAAAAAATAAAAAGAAGAATGAATAACAAAATCATATATCATTCTGCCTATCAAATAATTAATATCAACAAGAAAATTTCACAAGCACTGAGGTAGGTAGTACACTAATTCCATCCCAATACAAAATAATAGATTACCAGACTTCCCTGCTCAACTCTCTCTCTCTCTCTCTCTCTCTCTCTCTCTC
>JAEMOT010000130.1:325997-355612 GCA_019297695.1 Apostasia ramifera | reverse complement strand
TATATATATATATATATATATATATATATATATATATATTAGTCAATATAGTACTCAAATCGCATTATTAAGTGATGTCATGTTGGTTACAAAACATTCGCTAATATCTGAAGGAAAGGATAATTAAGTTAATGATACCATCATACTAAAATAATAACATACGCAACCAGGAAAATGCGAAAAAGAATTCTCAAATTTACAAATCTGGTCAAGACTCTTTGAAACGTTGCAAGTTGATGATTTTCTTTATTACGGTATGCTATGACACTATGAAACTTATTTCAAAAACCAAACAAGAAGCAAGTAATTGATTGAGATGGAGATATGCCTTCACAAGCAAAAGTTAACATATACACGTGCGCACAAACACATAACATATATACATACATACAATATAACATATGCATAACCATTAAAATATATACAAATATAAAAATAAACAAGGCTACCACCATTTTGTCGGGAGCAACGTCAATACATTATGTTGAATAGTGAGCTATTTTAGTGGGCAAGTAGGGTTCTCGAAAACCCTATCTTCTCGGAGTTGATTTCCAAACTAACGACAAGGCGAAACTGGTGAAGCCAAAGCGGCGGAGCACTTTGTCTCTTCACATTGTTGGTCTATCGAAAGAGCAATTGTGTGAGCCAAAGTCACTCACCGTCGACCATGGAGGGCTAGCAACAATCGGAGGAAAATGGGCAAGTATCACTTAGGTTGAGCAAAAACCAGATTTGGGAGGCAGCGAGGAGAAAAAGGAACGTCATAGTCCCCATCATCTAGGGCTAGATCAAAAGGCCATGCTACAACTATCTTAGCCAATGTCAAAAAATTGGAAGGTAGAGCTAAAGATGCCAACAACTCTAACCCTAATGTGGATGCTATCGAGGAAGATGGTGCAAGCAAAGTTAATGAAGGTGCTACTTGCAAGCAACAAGTTGTTATTGCCACTACAGTGATACTGGTTCCTAGAGTGTTTGATGTTGAAGAAATCGTAATGGAGGAAGAAGATGTCATCGAGAAGGATGTGGATGAAGACATCCTCATGAAGCAATGCTACTATTTCAAGGATAAAGTGTGGAGGGCGGAGGCTAAACCTGAAGCAACTGGGAGTCTAAAGCCCTCGGCCAACCCACACTGCACAACATGGAGGAGGAGATAACACCAACGATCAATGCATATATGGCTTGAAGGAGAACCCAAAGTGGCCAATGGAGGTGGAGAACTTGGCCTCAAAACACCTCGATCATATGACTCCTAATCCTAAACACTCAGCCTTCTCAGGGGAGAGCCACTGCTAGTTATCCTACATACAATATAAAGTACAACGCTGATATTTGTAAAGCCAAGGATGTGAATGTGCCCTGAGCTGAAGAGTGGTGGTGGCTGAGAGCCAAGACTAACTAGTAATCTAAAGGTGATAAAAACACCTCCTTTTTCTAGAAGGGACAATTGGATAAAAGCTTCAATCAAATCCACTAAGGAAACAACCATTGAAGGAAGGGATTTTTCAAACTATGATGGATTACTTTGACAAAAAATAGAGTATAGAGATTGAGGTAACTTGGTTATCAGAAACGGCAAAGCCTACAACCACTAACCCCGCAAGGGTGCTAGAGTAGTTGACTAATCAGATGTCTAGGAGAAGCTTAGGTATGCTGTTTTCTCACAAGCAAATAACAAAGCCTCAAGCATGAAGAACACTGTAGTTGTTTTAGTGCCAAAAGTTGATAATACAAATGAACCAAAGCAATTCAGACTGATTGGTCTTTGCACTACCATTTATAAGATCATAGCCAAAATTCTATTGAATAGGCTAAAGGACCACATAGCACCCCTCATTGCAATGGAACAAGGGGAATTTGTTTCAGGAACAAATCACAAACAACTGTAACCTAGCATAGGACATTATTGATATAATGCAGACTAACAAAACTAGGGATGGATATATGATGATCAAGCATAACATGAATCATGTATATGACAATTAGGAGTTTTAGGACTACAAGCTCACAGACATGGGCTTCCCTGATCATTAGTGCCACTGAGTTAGAATGTGCATTCAAGGGCCATGTTATGCACTGTTAATTCATGGCAAGAGATCTACATATATTGATAGTAGAAGAGGTCTGAGATAGGGATGCCCCTGCTCCCACAACCTATTCATTATGTCTTCGGAGCTCCTTCCTAGTGTAGTCCACCTGGAGATGTAGAAAGGTTCCATCGGGGACATTCGCCTTTTGGCCAGAGGTATCACCTCATGTTTGTTGATGATCTACTGATGTTTGTTGAAGCTAATCCAATAACCACTACATGCTTGAAGTCAATCTTGGAGTCAAACTATGCTGCATCGGGAAAGGGGTGAATTTTGATAAATCATCCATCATTTTGAGTCATTAAAAAGAACCAATAATCAGCGAATTACATCACTTCTTCCCACTAGCATGGAAACATTAAAACAAAACAAATGATATAGATGCTTTGCCACCTATACATATTGTTTGTAATGCTCAGTTTAACAGAAATTAGAAATCGGGAACTAAACCTCAATAAAATGTTGTTTTTTTCATAACAGAGCAACCCACCAACCCCTAGAAGTCTTTATGTAAGCAACTATAAATTCCCACCAAACCCACCCCCCACCCAAAAACCTTTCCTTTCCATCCCAGCCACCATCTCGCATAGCATGCCCTTTACCTCCCGTTCATCTCTCAGAATCCCCTCAAACAAAATTACTAATGAAAGTTAATCTCATACTGAAAAGTTTCACAGGCAGAGCTTCTTAAGTAATGGACTTCATGCTAAACCTCCTACAAGTCTCGTCAGAATCTTATGCAGAAACAAACTGAAAAATGGAAATATCATACCAGGTAGTTCTTCATCCTTAGGTAGCTAAATGCTGAAAAAATTTCACCCTCGGAAAACTTTTGTAGAGTTGTAGACAGTGACGCTTGCGCTCCAGGGGATTTAGAGCAGTTTAGAAAGACTAACTTGAGAAGCTCAATGGCATTGCCAACAGCCACTGATTTACATATTTTACTTATGCTCCCCTTTCCTCTAAGCTCAAGAAGCTTTCCATGAGACTTGAATCTACTTTGGGCAGTTTTGGAAGGAACAGCTGCACTATTGGGACCTTTCTTATCATCACTGTGAAACACTTCTTCAACATTTGACGAAATATCGATTTGCTCCTGCAAGGGAGAGAAAAAAACAAAAACAAAAAACTGCCTTAGCATCTTAAACTGAACAGAATTCAATATAATATCTTCACCACTTACAACTTCATTAGAAGTAAAATGGGATGCATCCGCCGAGAGATTACTGGTCCACCGTTCAGGCCTGCTTCCACTTCTCGTAGCATCCTCCATTTTAGCAAGTCTCTTGTATTTAAGTACATCATCAAGAGCCATCTTTATGTTTGGATCTTCAAAATCATCCCAACAATACTGTCGGGAATTTGATTGGCAAATAGTTTCACAAGAAGCTGATTCATTCTGAGCAGCATCTTCAACTAACATAACACCCTTATCACTTTGTTTGGAATCAAAAATGCCAACCCATCTCTTTTCCTTAATCGCTGATTTATCTATATAACTAAAATACCGTTCTCCAAGAAGTCCACACAGTCTCAATACAGCTCTTCTAATATCTAATTTCCCATTCAAAGTAGCCATTCTACGCTTGCATGTGACTGGCTGAGCTGGAAGATCATGCAGGGAGGACCAGTCAACACGAAAAAACCTAACTCCAAGCATTGCACGATGTCTGGCATACTGCATAACTAATTGTCTGACAACAGAGAAACACATCTGAGTATGAAAAGTTATTGAAAATAAGCCAGAAGAATGTTTCCATCTATAGATACAGAATTCTGTGATTAATTGTCTGACAAGCATAAAAGCAAGCTAGAGTACAAAAACTAACGCCTTTGTTTGTCTCATGCCCAACAACGAATTTTTTAAATCCACCAAAACTACCAGTAATAAAAAATAAGGGTAAATTGCATCCAGGCCCTGAGATCATAAAGGCATTACAATTGGTCCCAATTTTTTAAAAATTTCAATTTGAGTCCCTAAGATTGTAAAAGCGTCAAGTATTGTCCCAATTAAGACATAATTATTAATTTTTGTCATTATGTCGTAAGATTATTTTTAATCATTAACTTAATTTTTAGAATACAATTCTAAAATATTAATATTTATATTTTTTAGTTTGAAATTTTTAGAGTGAAAAAAGCAAGAGATGTGAGAAAATAAATTTTAAATTTTTATTAAATTTGTAAAGAATTGTGAGAATAGAGAAGTATAATAGTCTTTTAAAATGTGTAATCAAATTTCACGTTTCTATCAAAAAAAGCCAACGAAACATATGAGATTCTAAAAAATGGACCAAAATTATAGCACCTTTACAACCTCAGGAATCAAAGTCGAGATGTTTTTAAAAATTGAGACTAATTTACAGTGACCTCTCAACCTCAAATGCCCGGATGCAATTTACACTAAAAAATAATTTATTTCATAGCCTATATAAACTTAAATATAAAAAATTAATGTATGTCATATCTTCACATATTTCAACATAACTATAAACTTTATTTCACATTTCACACAAATTCCAGTATAACAAATTAACTTTATTTCACATCACAAACTATCAAGGCATTGCTAAAAAAGTGACAAAAATAGTCATGAAACAAATGAGGCCCCAAAATAAGTCCAAACGAATGCTTCAATCCCTAGGGGTAGTAACTTATCTACCACGATATAGACCAAAACATACTAAAAAAAGCCAATACCTGTCTAAATTGTCAGTCCATAAAAATTTTCTTTTACGACTAGGCTTTAACTCATGAAAGGCACATTGACTGATGAAGGTGGCTGTCTCAGCATCTGATATGTGCGGTTGAGGCTCCAATCTAGCATCATTTTGGCTCTTAGCAATGCATGTTTGATCAATGCTATCATCTTCGCCCATAGGAACAGAATCAGAGCCTGTAACTATAGACTGCTTATTACCATCGCATAAGGCGCTTCTTGTAGATCCATATAACTCTCCAGTCTGAGTTGAACTCTGAGAATGATCATGTAATGTGTCTGTTAAACGCATTCTCTTCGAGAAAGCTGATCCACCAATGTTTGTATTCTCACAATTATCCCACCTTCTAGATTTCATGTAACAACATTCATTAAGATGGGCCTGCCGCTTATCATAGGAGACACGAAGCACCTACAAAAAGTATTTTGTTGTGAATAAGGTTATCAATAGGTGAATAGCTGGTAAATATATTGTTCGAAAAGTCAACAAAGAAATCAGTAAATGGACAGCAAACTTTTCTCAATATTCCCACTTATTTTAAGTTGGGAATCCTATCCTACTCAAAGTTATAAATACAGTAGAATAGTGAAGCTATTGAAATAGTTTACAAAAGATGAGTACAGTTATAATTTAACAGTAAAGGGCAGTCAGACATTGTCGACAGAGAGCAATCATCCCACACCCACTACAATGCTCAACTATAGGGCTGTCAAAATTGTCAATAGGTTGCATTAGGTATGAAAACATAATCTAGCTCAACAGAATAACCTCTTACTTTCACCTGATTACTTTGAACCAAAATTGATATAATCCAACCGGAAGCCAACCTATTCATAACATAGGTTAAATAAAAGGCATCCGCATGCCCGCTTTACGAGGGAACATGAAGTGGTGATTTCTAGAACTCAAACGCATGATCTTCCAGTCATAGAGCAACCTTTACCATTGCACCAAGGCTTGCCTTCTTGGTTAGTTTGACCACAACCTCACTCAACATAAGGTGCCGGTCAACTTGGAATGACAATACATCCCTAGTATAGCATCTTCCCAAAAGGTAGAACAGTGAATATTCAGCAGGAATTCAACTTAAACTGAATAGGAAAAAAAAAAGAAACAAAAAAACTTTAAAAAAAGAGCAAAACTTTCAATAAACTGATCAGGTATGAAGATGAGTACTCGATACATAATTAGTTGAGCTCGAATTTTCTTCGCAGGTTAAGAGTCAAATTGTCAAGCTGGAGAAACGTTGACCTCTAAATGCCCACTTGCCTAACTCTTTTATGAATGGCAACTGATATGCACTCACAAAGCCACTTAAATGCCACTAATTCAAACCCATATAAAATTCTCTATGAGGATGTATGTCATTGGCTAACACAATATGATTGGTCATGATTATGCACATGAAGACTGGTCATGATCATGCACATGAAGTAGGAAAACGTTATATTCACGTCAAAGCTTAGGAACATGAAATTAGAACATAACGTCAAATAGATGAGTAATGGTGGACAATAAGATGAAAAGTGGGACAATAGGTGTCTAACAAATTTGGTTAAGGAATTTCTGCAGCAAAAAAAAAAAAGAAACACTCTAATGTCATCTGCATTTCAGCTCATGTGGTAAAAGAACTCAAAAGACAAAAACTAATAACATATTTAAATTTCCTTAAGACCCAAAAGTACATCCACTGGACTATATTACTATTAGTTTTGGAACTTTAGGAAAGACAATAAGCTTTAATATACATCTTCCCAACCCAAAAACATAGAATCAAATCCTCTTTTAAATTGGTAGAGTGCTGAATGTGATAGCACATTAATATACAAAAAATTAGAAAAGTTATAGCACACTAATACAAACATATTGTTTCTTCAGAAGGTAGAACTTCTTTATAACCTAATTAGAAGAAAATTCAATATATACACACATATATATATATATATATATATATATGTATGTATGTATGTATGTATGTATGTATGTATGTATGTATGTATATATACATATATATATATATACACAAAAGAGTGCTTGTATCAGTTAAAGGATACAAACTTGTTCCAATGTGAGGTTCAGCTCCCCAGCAATCTTCACACATTCGGTGAATGGAATTTTCTTCTTTTGATCACCATGTGAAACTCGCTTGAGCAGCTCCATTCGTTGCTCCATGGTCATAACTCGTACAGAAGACCATGATCGACGATGAAACACCTACAAATAAGTGTTCAAATCATACTGTGAAGGGACATGAGGGTGATGTAGATTAATATCTAAATGTTACAATATAAAAATATAGAGATCCATCGACATTTCATAAGCTAGCATCATCAGCATTAATTAAGTATAGAAACCAGGATAATTAATATCATTTGATTCGAATTTGTTTCAGACCATGACTGACGATGAAACACCTATAAATAACTGTGTAAATCATACCGTGAAAAGCATTGAAGGTGATGTGGATTAATACCTGAATGTTACAATATAAAAATAAAGAGATCCATCTACATTTCATAAGCTAGCAATCATAAGCACTAATTTAAGTATAGAGACCAGGAATAAAAAATATCATTTGATTTGAATTTGTTTCCAATATTAGCTTCAGGGACAGCATTTCCACCAATGGCCTGGATTTAGCTAGGCTTACTGTTTTTCTTATGAAATCCCTAATACTATTCTATGTAGAAGGAACTTAATAACAAGAACAGCAACAGCAGCAACAACAACAACAGAGTCAATATCCCAACTATTGGGGTCAACTACATGGCTTTGTCTCTATTCAACTCTATTTAAAACAAAGTCAAGGCTATGTTTAACAATCATATACTAAGACATTTTTGGTCTTCACATTCCTATTTTGTTATGGTGACTTGGTCAAAGATAGCTTGATGGAGATTGATGCAGCGTTTCACTTTACACAGCGACACCATGGATATAATCTATGGTCTCGGACCTAAATTATATCTGTTTGAGCCTTGTATATAGTTATTTTTATTTTCTGCACATTTTATTTAGGTTGTTTGTTGAGTCGAATGTTGGGTTATGTCGGTGAAAATGCCCACTTTATGAGTCATGTATATATTTTATTTTCAGTGCAAGTCAGTTTGAGTCAGAAAGGTTCAATTGGAATCAAATTGGGTTTGATTTGAGTCCAATTTGAATCATTTATGGGTTAGTCATGCTTTTTGAAAAGGGAATGGACCTACTTGTAAAAGGGAAGAAAGTTGAAAGATAAATTATAATTTCTCATTAAATCCCTAAAAGGGATTTCAGTCTTATCGAGGAAGCAATCAGTGCTACGCCCTGCGGCTACAGCTTGCTCGGTCTCCAGCTACGCACCCACGCAAGCAATCTCCAGCCACGCACCCACGCAAGCAACCTCCAGCCACGATCTTCTTCCTCTCCAGCTACGCACTCATGTAGAAAAGTGAACCGCACTCTCTCTTCCGCTCTCGACTCCTTCTATAAAAGGAAGAACGCGGCAACTAAAGAAGGGGATGATGATGATAATGAGATCTACTTAATTTGAATCGTGAGAAGAGCTACTTCTTCACTGTCTGTTCAATCTCGACGTAGGTGGTGTTGAATCGTGCCGGAGCAGCAGGGGGCTGCGGCTGGTCTCCTTTAAAGTCGTAAATTGTGAGCAGGTGACTACAGGTTTGATATATTGGTAACATTAGGATCGCCATAAGCTGATCCTCATGCTGCATTAGCTTGGTATCAGAGCCCAGGTTCATCTTAGGTTCATCTTTAGGTTAGTGCTTAAGTTTGCATTTAGTTTTAGGTCCATTTTAAGTTTGCATTTTAGCCTACCATGTCGACCCGTAGTGGCCTACATTTTCGAGATGATGATAAGGTTGAGAATACTTCTCGTAATCTCATATTGCAGCTTCAAGAACAAATTAAAAATTTAACTAATGAAGTAACAACCTTGAGGCCTCGTTTGGTTCGAGCTTTTTTTTTTGAACAAGAGAAAAAAAAATATTTTATTTTTTAAGTTTAATGAGAGAAAAATTTATTTTAATATTAGAAAGTGTGTAAAATGTGAAATACTTTAAATTCTAATATTCGTATTTGCATTAAATGTGAAATAAAGTTGATTTTTATAGTTGAAATTTGTGTTGGGCAAAAAAAGTAGCTCCAACCAAACGAGGCCTGAAAGTTAGTAAAGCCACTACGCCAGAAATACCATGTATTACTGAAGAACACGTTGGATCTTCACAAAGTCATCTACCAAGTATGGTTGTCCCACCTCCTAACACCGAAACTCGACCTCCTAGAAGATGATCTGTTCTACAAGAGTAATGATTCTTATCATCCTTCTAAACGCCAGACTACGCTTATAGAACCTCCAGGAGGGGCATATCCTCGCCAAAGTGTAGGAGGTAGATTTCAATATGGGTACGACGCTTCTTACCGAGCTCATGACCCATACCAAAGGGGGCCTCCGCGGATACTTGCTCCACGACACTTGTATCGTCAAGATCATTATCCTGAGCCTGCACCGCGACGTTATGAACATGAGGCTAATTACCTTAGACACCGGGATCGGAATATAGAGCACCATAGACAACCTGAACGTGACCCTGATGCAGATTTAACTCGAAAGGTTAAGGTTGACCCACCCACATTCGATGGTCGATAAAACTTTTGCTGATTGGGTCATAGACATGGACCAGTTTTTCGACTGACAACCTATGTCTGACCTAAATAGGATCCGATTTGCCAAGATGAAGCTAGTGGGGCACGCTAAGGCTTACTGGGTTAATTGAAAAAGCAAGGGTATAGGAATGGACAACTGTCTATCTCCTCGTGGGAGGAGATGAAAGAACTTCTTAAAGAAAATTACCTCCCATACTCCCTTCAAAATAGACTCATGGTTGAGTTAGCCCATTTGAGGCAAGGCACCTTGAGTGGTACTAACTACATGAGCCAGTTCGATGACTTGCTGCTTCAATGTAACATCCAAGAAGATGAAAGATATATCATTGCCCAATTTAGAGTGGGATTACAAGCTGATATCAAAAAAGAAATGTTGACTCGACAAATCTACACGTTAGAGGAGGCTTTTCAGTGTGTTGTAGATATAGAACAATACATGAAAGCCACGATTGTGAGAAAAGTTGGAACTAGAATCAAAGCTTCTTCAAAAAAAATCTAGTCAGACTCCATCAAAATTCAAGAGTGATAGTACTGCTACTACTACTGAGAAAGGTAAGAAGGCCATAATTGGGAGCACGTCGGTTTCCAAGCTCAATAGTATTACGTATTTTGTCTGCAGCAAGACTGGATATTATATGAGTCAATATCCACAACGAACACTATTTCTCAGTCAGAAAACTGACACTAAGAATGAGGAAGAGACAGGGGATAGCGTCAAAAAAGATGACGTTGATCCTATGAAAGAGGTCACTAGTGTAGTTGAGGAAGACATAGGGTCTTCTCAATTAGCAGTGTTGAGGTGCATCATTGCCACACNATTAAAAGATCTGAACAAATGTATGCTTTATCAATATTAAAATACTAAATCATTTCATCATTTAATATCACTACAATTCTAAAATACTAAATTATTTCAAAAAGATGGGGGCTGGAGAGGAGAGTGCGAGGCAAGAGAAATCGCGAGTTCGTGACTGTCGCGCGAGTAGAAGCCGCAGAACTGAGGCTGAGTTAGGGACCCAGAGTTTAGGAAAGTTTTTTTTTTAAATTTTAAACTGAACCGGTCCAACCGTACCGGTTCACCGGTTGACCGGTTGAACCGCAGTTTAGACCGGTTCTGGCCGGTTTTGAGCGGATCCGGTTATAAAGTTAAACCGGACCGGTTGGCCGACCGGTTCACGGTTCGACCGGTTGAACCGGCCGGTCCGGTCCGGTTTTTAAAACCTTGGCCACACCTAAAGTCGACCCCGATTGGAGGCGCACTGCCATTTTTTACATGTATTTTAAATGTGAAGATATAGACTGCAAGTTGATTATCGATAGCGGTAGTTGTATGAATATTTTAGCAACGTTTGTCATTGCGCAAATGAATTTAAAGGCAGAAGATCATCCACAACCTTACAAGATTGCATAGGTTGATGAGAACATGATCCCCGTGACTCAGAGATGTTTAGTTCCTATTCAGTTGGGAACATATTCTGAGAAGATCTAGTGTGGCGTTCTGCCTATGAATATCGCTCACGTATTACTTGGTAGACCGTGGTTATACAATCGGGATGTGATTCATTATGGCCGATTGAATACCTATGTATTCATCTTTAAGGGAAAGAAGGTGAAACTGAATCTTGCAAAGCCTAAGAAACCTTCGAATACTTAGCTCACATAAGTTTGAGCAAGAAATTAAGAATGAAACAATTTCATATGCATTAGTTGCGCATGAAAAGAAAGATGTCCCCTCTGATGACTGTATTCCAGAAGAAGTGTAGGATTTGTTATCTAAATATCAGAACCTATGTCCTAAGGAGTTACCTGATGAGCTCCCTTCATTAAAGGATATTCAGCATACTATTAATTTAATTTCAAGTTCATCGCTACCCAGTTTACCACATTACCGTATGAACTCAGCTGAGCATGTAGAGCTCAAGAGACAAGTGGATGAGTTACCTAGGAAACGGTTCATCCGCGAGAGTTTATCACCCTACGCCATCCCAGCACTACTAACTCCTAAGAAAGACGGGAGTTAGCGCATGTGTGTTGATAGCCCGGTGATTAATAAAATTACCATCAAGTAAAGATTTTCCATCCCTAGGCTTGATGACATGCTCGACATGACGGCCGAAGCCATTATATTCTCTAAAATAGATTTAAGAAACAGATATCACCAGATTCGAATGCGAGAAGGTGATGAGAGGAAAACCGTTTTCAAGGCCAAGGAAGGTCTTTATGAATGGCTAGTCATGCCCTTCGCTATCCCAATATTAGTAACATTAGGATCGCCATAAGCTGATCCTCACGCTGCATCAGAGGTGGATAAAACATTTAATAAACATCTCTTATAGCTATCATGTCCACCATCTCCAAGATACAATCATTCTGATGTAAACCACTGTAATGTAACCACTCATCCACTAAAGCACCTACATCTTGCCTTCACTAATCTTGTTGACATTTGCCACTTAACTGCCAAAACTCACATACTGCAAAGATGATTGGAAAACCATCCTATGAAATTTCCCTTCAACTTAATAGACAGTCTTCCTATCACATAAAACTTATATCGCGTTCCTTCCTTTCACACATTGTTCTATGATTCTATGATGACCATCCTTGTATATACTCCAATACTATGGATAGTGGACCCAAGGTACTTTAAATATTGCAATATGGAGCTATTATCTCACTAAACTCATAAGTTAGGATCTATGAACTTATAATGCATGAACACAATCTTCTACTCAATATGGATCCTTTTGTTTCTAAGACACCACAATTTTTAATGAACTCTATCATGAGCTTGAATGTTAGAACTATATTATCCATGAAAAGCATGCACTATAAATGTTTATCTTGAAAATTCTTAGTCAATTCATCAATCACCAAAGCGAAATGACTCCAAGCATAACCTTACTGTAATCCAAATTATCCAATCACAATGAGAAACTCCTTCAAACTATTACTAGTAGTCCTCCCACTGATAGCTATATATATATAAGTAGTCAGTGACACTAATATTTTCTCAATACTCACCAAATAACCTACCTTTATACTGTATCAAATGCCTATCCTTGTTTGGCAAGAGCTCAAGAATAGTCCCAACAAATATTTTATATTTATTTCCGGTCCAACACAAATTTCAATACAAAAAACAACTTCATTTCACATTTCTACACAAACTCAATATTAAAAATCAACTTTATTTCACATCCAGCACAAATTCTAATAAAAAAATCAAATTTATCACATTTTGCACAAATTACAATATTAATATTACTTTATTTTACACCATACATATATATATATATATATATATATATATATTCATATATTTATTCTCTTTAGTCCAAACAAGAGTTATAAGTCCGACAAAACTAAACTAAAGGTCTTCTTTTGCATCTTTATTCTGTCTATAATTCTCTTAGTCAGCCTTCATTATTTATTTGTCATACAGAACCAAATTGGTTGCCAAGTATAGTTTCTTCTTCTTAATCTTTGTCCAACAACCATCTCCCAAGATTCACAGTATTTCTTATAAGCTTGATGCCACTATGACACAACAACTTTCTTTGTTCAATAAAATAGGGACAATAGTACCTCTTATCAGACATTTTCTTCATCTTAGTTAGCTTAAAGAATCTCATGAGTCACCACCCAACATGTTTTGACAAATTATTTCATTTATTGTAGAGTTCATGATTCTCCTTCATCTTGTAAAAGCCAAAGTTTAATAGTTATCTCAACTCACTTGATTAAAGGTTTATAATTAATCTATAATTCAATAATTATAATGTCTTGAGATGTAATAATTGCAATGTAATAATTATAATGTTAGAGTTTAGTCTTTGTCTAGAGAAAATCCACATAAAAATAAAAGCATATAAGCTCAGTAATATGCATCTATTGTTTGTTTGTGGGTTCATTTTTAGTTGGGATAAAAAATAATCTTTAATGTGATAATTTATTTTTGAGATTTGTGAAATATTTTAAATAAAGTTAGTTTTATTTTAAGATATGGGTAGAATGTGAAATAAACTTAGTTTTAATATTAGAGTTAATGTAAGATTTGAAATATAGTTAATTTAGTATTGAAATTTGCATATTATATGGCCTACAAGGCTAATTTTGATCCAGGTAAAGTTAACTAGAGCAATCCAACAAAAACATTTAAGCACGTACAATAGCATAATCTATTTCTTCACTAAAAAAGGAAAGAAAAAATAAATTTAGTTAAGTCTCCTACAACCCACAAACTGCAAAAAATTAGTCAAAAAAAAAACATTTTAGATTAAGCTTCGAGATTATCCAAAGGCCTACAGAGTTACTGAGCAGAAACATTATTTGGCAGGAAGCAAAACCAATAACAGAAACCTATAAGAAGTTCATTCAAGTATCCTAAGCTTAATAAGCTAAATTAATAACAAGAATTGCCACTTATAGTTATCAATACTTCATACATGTAAATTATCAAACAAGCCAGCTCGACTATCCAAAGTCATGCTTTATCCACAAGTCGAAAAGGATGCTAGCTTAAGAAACAGAAACAACAACAATGACAGACTTCATCCCAAAATAATTGGGAACATCTGCATGGATTCCTCTTTTTCTTTCAACTTTAANACCCCCCTCCCCAACATAAAAACACAAATTATATCAGGGACCAATAGAGGTTGACGATTGATAGAATTAAGTAAAACAAAAAATTTGTGTCAAAAGCACATCAATGCATGCAAAATTTCACATTAAGTAATGATAAACTCCACACCTCTTCAACAGCAGAACCAGGAAAGCATTGCTTGGAAGCTGTGGGGTCAGATGCAGAAAAGCTGTACTCCAAAAATTCCCAGTAGTAGTCCAAAGCCTCTTTGTTTAAAAGAACAAAATCATGTCGTAGTTTAGAGAAATTATCAGTTCTTCCGACATCTGATGATGGCAGTACAGCAGGTAAAGGTTCCTCTATGTACGGTTGAAGCTCCAATTCATGTGTTAGCAAATGGGAATCTTGAACAACACCTCGGTTTACTAACTGAATTAGCTGGATATAGGATAAAAGGTACAAGAGAGAATACAATCATTTCAAGCAACAACTTAAATTCAACATATTTCTCTCTTAACAGGCATCATGCCAAATTTAACCAACATGACATAAGAATGCAGGATGAAATGTTATGTTTTGTAGTACAAGGGTTCAAAAACCAGGGGTATAAATCATTGAGTGTAACAGAGGGCCAAAAAAGCAATACTCACTAAATTAACCATACTGATTACCCATAGAACAACAGGAAAAAGAATGCCTTTTTTTGCATAAGATTAAATACCTTTTTAGTGACCTAAGCTTACACCAATAGGTTCAAAACCAAGTTCTAAAATGAAACACAAGTTTCTTACACATGAACAATGTAATAAAGAAGACATACGAGACTTACAACAGTTCATGCTCCAATAGACTTGGGTGCCGGAAAACCATGAAAATCTATGCTAGAATTTCGAAGATCACCTATAATAGTTTCCACCACAAACAGGCCTAGGAATAAGTCCAAGTAAAACGTTACCTATTTACTACTAACATTTTCTCTGTGTTTCTCTTCCCAAATGTTCCGATACTGACAAAGTAAAACAACTAATCAGATTGTTTACTAAGGAACAATGCGAGGAAATAAAGATGCAATGCAACAAGACTCCAATAGAAGATCGATGGTCAAAGATTATATAGAATAAGATAGAAGTGGATATGTTGTGTATCCCATGACCTCTCATGCACATTTTATGTATTGCTCTTTTCATGATTGGACACTCAATTTCGAACTAGGTTTTGAGTGGGCAAAGGATTGAAACCAATAAACAATAATAAACAACAACCAAGCCTTAATCCCACTAGGTGGGGTCGGCTACATAAATCCTTTATTTCATTGCGCTCTATCAATTACCAAATTCTTATCTAAGTCTAAGTAACTAAGATCACTTCTTATAGTTTCTTGCCATGTCTTCTTTGGTCTCCCTCTTCCTCTTTATACATAGGCAAGATCTAATAGCTCGATTTTTCTAACTAAAGATTCAATCAGCCTACGATTTATATATCCAAATCATCTAAGCCGACTTTTTTTAAGTTTATCCTCAATTGGTGCAACACTAAATTTTCTTCGGATATACTCATTTCTCAATCTATCCTTTCATGTATATCCACACATCTACCTTAGTATTCTCATTTCTGCAATATTTATTTTATTTGTATGTTTCCTATTTGCAGGCCACCATTCAGCACCATATTCATCGCTGGTCTTACTACAGCTTTATTAAATTTACCCTTAAGTCTGGATGAGATTTTTCTATCGCACAACACACCAGAAGCATTTCTCCATTTTACCATCCTGCTTGAATCTTACTAATAACGTCATTATCTATTTCACCACTATTTTGAATGATTGATCCAAGGTATCTAAAGCGCTCACTCTTCTTGACAATTTGATCAAGTTTCTTGACAATTGTCACATCTCCAATATAAGTATTTTTTTTCTTGAGTAAATGTGCACTCCATATATTCAGTTTTTAATCTACTGAGATAAAACCTTCATATTTTAAAGCATTCGGCCAAAACTCAAGTTTCGCTTTAGCTCACTCTTTAGTTTTCTCAACAAGAACAATATCATCTGCGAAGAGCATACACCAAGGCACCTCATCTTGGATATGTCCAGTCAAAACTTTCATAATCAAAGCAAAAAAATACGGACTTAAAGCCGAGCCTTGATGTAATCCAACTGTAATAGGAAAATCCTTAGTCAAACCTCCTTGTGTCCGAATACAGGTAACAACTCCTTTATACATGTCTTTAATAACTTGAATATAAGCAATACAAATTTCTTTTTTTTTCTAAAATTCTCCAAAGTACTCTTGAGACTTGATCATAGGCTTTTTTCAAATCATAAACTTAAAGGATTGAAACCAATAACACAAATAAAAGAATTCCAATTATACAATACACAAAATTATACATGAGTCCTACAATAATCATAACATTATTAAATGATACAATCAGGATACCTTCCAATTATCATACATCAAGCAACAACCAGCTTTATAGACTAATGCAAATATCTCAATGCTTAAAAATTGTGTTTGTGTGTATATGGGTATTTTTCTACAGCTAGTTTTAATAAAATAATGCAAGGATGGCATCACTAAAAAATTATACACATTTATATAAATGTTCCCCACTTAATGGAATAAAAGCTTGATTGTTGTTGTTGCTTTTTGATATAAATATGTTAATTGAAAAGTTGCAGCATTAATCAATCTGTATTACACTCGAAAGAAATGGGAAGGAAGATTACCCTAAGCCGACGTAAGATCTCAACAATTGATGACAACCTACAAGTTGCCCGAGTATCCATCAGGCATTTTCTTTCCTGAACTGGAAGATCTGAGAGCCTCAAACGAAGCTTACACTTTTGTTCCAAGTTATTAATAACAGCTTTAGATCCAGCAACTTGTAAAAACAGTTCAAGTGGCATTTCTTTTATGGCTGCATCAAGAGAAAACAATTGGCAATTACCAGCAGATTGCAACTTACAGTCAACAGAATTTCTAGAAGAGTGCAAAGAATTCTGCCAAAAAGGTAAACTGGTGAAGTAGTTCCATAAGAATTTGTGCAACAGCTTTGCTCGAACCATCTTAGCCATAACAAACCCATTCACACTCATTGTATTTGATACTTGCATGTCAGCAACATGAGTGGATCTCTTCCTCACTTCTCTTTCCTTTGCAACAGGGCTATCTCTTAGCTTTGCCACAGGATGATCAGCTTTTGATCCTTCTGAGAATGACAAGCGGCGACACTGAATGTCAAAATACCTCTGCCTTTCATAAATTTGGCGTAGTAGTTCTTCAGAGGGGATAACAGAAGAGTGCAAAACAGCTTCTGTATGACGCAGACTATTGAAGTTAGTTAATGAAGGCATATAGACCCTAATACATTTGCACGTTCCTTCAACCTGAAGTGTTTTTAAAGAGCGGTCCAGAGTTTTGCTATCCATTATTGTTGGCTTGTCCTTCTCAATATCTTCAAGCCATTTATGAAGCTCAACTTTTAAAAGGAACTTTTCAATCTGCATTTGTAAAATCAAATAAGTGAGGAATGAGAATGTTTGCCAATTAACTTACTAATACAAAAATAAAAAGGAGAGCTACAAAAAATCTCAAAGATGTCTAAGATAATTTAACCAACCATGAAAACCAAAAAGCCAACGCTAAATCTTTCTTTCTTTTCACCTACTACATTCAATAAATAATTGATTTTACAGATATGCACGCTTTTTGGCATTATCTTCTAACACGTAGTAAGAGGTTTTTCTGTTTAAAAAGCTTGAATTTGTGGATTTGAACACTGTAGCACGAGGGATAATAATCTGAATAAATCAAAAAGTTTGCGATACTCTAATCCCGTTCTCTGCCTGTTTCAGCAGCAGGAAGGAAAAAAAATTGTACTCAATCATGTAACCGTTGACCTGTCCAAGGGAAATGGTTATATACACTTAGCATGACATGTGCCTAATTCAACGTGATAAATCCTCATGCAGATAATTTGCAAAAACATAATTTCAGAGGAATGGCATACAATTAGAAGTGCTGCCAAAATGTATCATCAAGCACTATCCTTTCTGACAAGTTTCCACATATTAATATTTGATCATTAGATTTATGCAACTCTAGAAATATCAACGATCAATACAGCACAGCAAAATTAAATGTCCAACACAATTATAAAAAATATGGGTTTTGAAAGTTAAACATGTGAACAAAATGAGATACAAGTGGAATAGAAATGATGAACCTCAAGTTTTTCAGCTATCCTTCTCTTCCTCTTTTCAGCAAAAGCAGTTGATGATCTGCATGCATACCTCTGAGGTGAGATAAGTGAGACAGATGAGACTGAATTAGGTAGAAGAGATGGCATGACACGTGATTCTGTAGAATTGGACTTGTCAAATATTATATCACCACCTGTACCCTTAGCATAGTAAGTAGGCTCTTTAGGTTCTTGTTCACATTCAGCTTCTATAGATATAGGTTCACAGCGGGAGATAAGTGTTTCACTTCTTTGTCCATTACATGTTTCATCTCCAAGTAAAAGTTCGTCCATGGAATTAACCTTGAGATCATCCTTGGAACTTATGTTTAATGAGTCATATCGTGCTAAATCACTAGATTGAGTGGTTTCAGCATTTCCATCAAGAAGCAATTTACAATTATCTGAATATAAATCATTACCATCTTGCTGGTACATTCTGGGAGTCCAAAATCGATACACTTGTATTTTATTTTCAACTTCAGTTTCTGAGACCAATCCAAATCTATCACGCATGGAAATAACTCGTTTGTGCAACTTCTTGGAACTTATTCCAAGTCGCTTGGACAACTATTTCCAATAAACAAAAATTGCAATTACCAAAAGTTCGAATATAACATGATAAAATAAATTCCTCAATAAAAACTGTATATGTCCTATGTTAGAGCGCTCTATTTAAATTTAACATGAATTTCTACAATTTATAAGCCTGCAGTCAAAATAATATATATGCAAAATCCGATCAGAAAAACAAATAAAAAAAGGACAATCAATTACGAACAAAGAACAAAATGAACTTACCCTTACCACAAAAATCAATATCCCAAACCAGTAACAGTTCAAGATGATTTCCAGAGAGCCTAATGAAAGCATTCGTATGTGCAGCCAAAACTAAAAAGAGTAACTCAGACATGAAAAACTTACAGGTAATCATGTATTGGCTAAACAAAAAACTAAGAAACCATGTAAAAATGTACTATAATTAACAAAAACATAATTTGCATCACAAGCAATCTCATTTAAGTGGCACCTCTGTCATATTTGAAGCAGCCCATAGCCTCATCCCTAAGAAACATTAGGCAGAAAATCCGAAGACTCGTTATTTACCAGAGTGATTAGATGAAGTAGAGCAGAAAAGATGCACAAAGTCAAAAGTATGTCGAAGTAATAACGCACCTACAGTGCTCCGTTAGTTTTCATCAACTGCTGTAGGAGAACTTATTTCAAGACAGACTTGGTGCATGAAGCTTGCACTGTGAAAACCAAGTTGTCGAAGTACTAAAGGTTATGGTTTTATGTGATGAATAATTTATACGTCACAGAAATATCTAAGGTTATGCAACTAAGAAGACGATACAAAGATCATTTATTTCTGTTGGCATGTGCAAGATTGCCACACTTAGCACAAACTATTCTCAATCTCCTTCGGGCAGAAATCTTGTTCTCAACTGTAATGTAATAATGTCCAATATATTGTTGAATATATACTTACTGTAGTTCTGCATAAGCATGGAACATAGATGCTTGATCATTAACAAGAAGCTCTACCTCTGAATTTAATGCATAACTATTTTTTGTTGCTTAACTGCATGGAATCTTATGTACCTCCAAAGTACAAAAGCACAAGCACTCTTTGAACATCTTAAAAAGTTATATTACATGCATCATATATACCTCCAATATGGTTATTCCTTTCTGACCTTCCGCATCAATCATATCATAGATACAGTGGTCAAGAGGAAGCTCGACAAGTTGATCAGTTATTTGGCCCCTTTTTCCAGATTTAATCAAATGATCAGCGTCATGATCATTACACTTACTCATGATAGTATTTGGAAGAAAATATTTACGATCAAATTTCTTAAGCAGCCGCAGACAAGTGGCATCCTGGAGAAAAAAAAAAAAATATATATATATATATATATATAAAGAATAAGAGAAATAGATTAATTAGAAAATGTAGGAGCTAGTGTACAGGAGAAACTAGCAAGTTTTCATCAAACTACAGGTTGAAAACAATTCGAAACAAATTATAATTAATTCATCTTACTTCTAGAGTTAAGGATGTCCATAGGTTAACAAGCACCCGCTCAGAGCACCTGGCACCTCACAAGAGAATTATCACAAAAGGGAAGTGCCTACAACTCCCAGGCACAATCACTTAGACCAGCACTCAAGGCCTTTGGAGTTCAACATACGCAAGATCCATACAGAATGGATTCAATTTTGAAAATGATCTTATTTTTACCCCTTTTTTTTGAATTTTATAACTTGTGGATGTCAAACTATTGGTTTTACTATTTGAAATGCAAGAAATCTTTCCTAACATAGGTTCACAAAGAAAAGCCAAATGAGATTATGTTAACGCCGACATGCCCAATTAATTTTTACTAATGTAGAGATTCAAAAATTTGTTCGGATCACACAAAAAAAAACTAAGTTTCAGAGAAGAGAGGAGCTGAACCAAAATGATTTTAATTATATTGGTTAGTTTTCATTCGCCCTAATCCACCTCCTGAGTTTTCATTTGCTCATACCAAATACATATTTGATTTTGGTTCACACATTGCAATGATTTAATTGAATTAAATTTTGAATTATTGCAATTAACATTATATAAATATGAGAAATATCTAATTCATTCACATTTTGGGTGCGCACACACGGTAACAAACATGTCAATTTAAAGTCTAACATCCAAGTTATGGATGACAAAAAGAACCAACACTTGAAACTCATAAAATCTCTAAAAAATTGAGATACTCATATCCCTCTTCCATCAAATACTTTGTTCCTTGGCCGCCATCATCACCACATCGCGATTGCTTATTCCTTGAATCTGAGGACCATGAAATCCGACCTAGACACAACGACCACTAGGAACCAAAGGTTGATAACCACAACACAACAAACTCAAAGACCTAACGCCATCAACAATGATCAATGACATTAGCAAGACCACATGTGAATACCCCCACCCACCTTATGGATCGGAAGCAAAGCTAGTAGAATCCAGATTCTAATCAATTTTGAGCCAACAATAAGTTGAATTTGACTCAAAAGAAACTAATTTACCATTAACTTAAATACACTGTAAAATAGTAGTGGTCAAAAGTGTTGTTTGAAGCAAAGATCTAACATCTCCTTTCTACCTATTTAATTTACTATCAAAAGAGTTCTTATGTATCTCTCTTCCATTTTCTAACCCCCATGCAGATACTGTAGGACCCACCACCCTTGAACACTCCCTTCCTCGAGCCCATCACCCACAAAGAAGGGTACAGGCATATCAAAGTAATGTTTATTTATTTTTCTTTTTAATTTCACAATTCTAGGTGGCTTGAAATTGATTCTGAGATAAGTTTGAAAAGAGCTAAAGTCTTGTGAAATCTAATCCAAATTATGCACAAAATTTAGAACAAATCTCAAATTATAAATAAGGAAAAATGAGAAGATGAGTTAAAAAATTAAATTAAATTAAAAAAATATATTAAATAAAATACTAGAGACTAGAGAGTAAGCATGCGTCACCATTTTTTTTTTTGATAAAGCATCACCATTAGTTTTGCTATAATATAACACTTACCTTCCCATTAACTTTAGATTGAAATTCAGTCACAAGGCCAGCATGCTTCAATCGAAATAAGATCTGTATATACAATAGGATAAAGAAACTCACACAGCAAATAAAAGGTGTTTTCTGATAACAAATTGATGTAATAATAGGCATGATCAACATGTGATTAACAGGATACGTACATTCCTCCATGCTCTGTGCCCAGTAGCCATCCTATAACCAAGAGCTTGTTTGATGCTTGTAACAAAATCAACCTTTGCCAAATGCAATTTACAAATATAAGAATTGTAAGACCTAGTAAATTAAATTTATTTGCATAACAGGTGGTATTGACCTTATCATTCGAAGCTTCAAGTTTTTCACAAATAGCTCTCATTGCAGGCAGAAAATCATTTACACGCACATCTTCCTCGGAACGATCATCAATATCTTCCACGGGAACTGCGCATGCTTTTGCATCTCCAAGTATATCCAACATATAAGGGCACGCAGACCTGGTGATCTCAAGTCTTTGTTGAGGATTTAAGTTCATGTTTTTTGCATAACGATAAAGATGCAATAAGTTAGTATTCACAATGTGATCACCCTTTTGAGCACTTTCCATATATAGAGATTCTTTTTCCCGTACTATAGTTGACTGCCTAACAATAAGATGCTGACTTTCAAGGCTCCTAACTACATAAAAGAAGTTGTTCCCTTTCATATCAAATTCCTTTGCAAGCTCACTCTGCGTTATTCCATTATTCCTACATATACAATGAATCCATAAGAACGGCCTAGTTCATATTTATCAAAAAGAAATTATGCAATAGTTCAAGAATGTAGAATCTGCATCAAAATAAAGTTCATTACATAATAACTATTAGCAACCAGAATGTGTTAACGACTAATGGATATCAAAAAATGCAACAATCATTTTCAGTAGTACCTCCAGTATGTTTATGTACTTGGGAGAAGGCTTGGATAAGAATACAAAAAAGAAAGTGTATGTCTCCCTCGAGTGATCTAATATACTGAAATTTATTCTCCTAATTTCTTATTGAAAATTTTTGTAAAGGGTAATCCACTTATAGTGAAGTTCCTGTTTACCCTCCTTCCTTTCAATCAGTCAGCGTGTGTTGAGATTAAAATCATTCCGCTTTGCAATTTTCCTCTTTCCTTTTTTGAGTTATACATAAGAGATTTTATTTTTTTACTGTTCGAAGGAGCAGGGGTTACGGATGAAGAGATAGAGGTTCCTAATCTTTCATCATTCCTAAGTAAAGTAGGTGAATAAAATCCTCTACCCAATTCCCTTCCATTAACAGTATTCCCCAAATACTATGAATTCCAGGGAATATATAACCTTCATCCCTACTAAAACCTCTTTAGAACCCCCAAATGGTCCCCTTCCCTTCCCCATTTTTTCTTGAAGAGATTGTGGGGAGAAGGGTACCAAACAAGGGGGGACATCGCCCATTGGGAAAGGGTCTAGGGGGCGACAGGAGGGGAGACCCAAATCAGTTCCGTCAAGGCTAGGGTTCACCATCCACCACCCCTACCTAACCCACCCACCCCCCACCCACCCACCCAAAAGTCTCCTAATGATGATCCAAATTCGTTTAAGAAGACTTTGGGAAATCTCGGTAACTTCATTTTTGACCCCTTGATCAATAAGGGTTCAAAAAAAGTCCCCCTCTGAGGGGTTTAACTATTTCAAATCAAGTACTGGGGTGAATTCAGGGGTGGTCTGGACCCAAGCCCACCTCCAGTTTACTCCTCCCTTCAATCAAATATTCATCCCTCCCTTTCATCAATCAACTACGCAACTTAAATAGCCTTGCAGAGTAGCAACAATCATTTTCAGTAGTACCTTTAATAAGTTTACACCTAAGGTACTTGGGAGAAGGCTTGGATAAGAAGGCAACAATCAAAATGTATGCCTCCCTTGTGTGTTCTAGTATACTAAGATTTATTCTCCTAATTTCTTATTGAAAATTGTTGAGAACTTAGGTAATCTTCTACTTGATTGGTTGCTAGGTCCTGCATGAAAATTTGATGGCATATATATATAGAAGCACAAGACCTTAAGGCTCCATAATCTATGCTAAAAGATGGAATGTCAAGTTGTAGATTAGCTCAATCTATATACCTCATCAATATAATGGACTTCGACTAGATTAAGTTTCTAATGTGCATCCTAGAAAGGATGCATATGAGTTGTAAAAAAGGGAAGGGTAAGACCTCAATTTAACATGTGGCCATTCCTGCAGAAATTGTTACTTTCTTGCCAATTTTATCTTGTCTCCTAAATTAAAGAAAAAAAAATCATGTCGCCTAAAAATCAATGGTGAGACTTTCTTTTTAAGTAGGTATTACCAATTGGAAGAAGCCATAGGTCATCCTAAGATTCGAACTTAGCTAGAAAATGGACACCTCCAGAGTTATCCTAAAGGTGCTAGCAATAAAATAGTGATTACTATTTGTAACCCCACAATATACTCTTTTAAGACCTGGTCATAATTGGGTGATGTCTCTCTTGATGTTAATAGCAATGGATGTATATTTGACTAGATTGTTCCACTCAAGCTACCAAGAGCATCAAAGATTACCAAAACTTTTGGTTGGGGCTGCCCAACATAAAAATCAACAAAACTACCAATCAACCACCAAAAATAGCAAAATATAAGTTGGGAGCATAAATGAACAATCTAAATCATGACCTACAAGCTTAAGTTTTTACATTAGCTGGTATCAGAGATATAACATGGTGTCAGAGCTACAGATCTGGAGCTCGAATCTTAGTGTCCCCCTTATTATTTGAAAAAGAAAAACAAAACTATGCTTCAATTAATGGATGTGATGAAGCCAAATGAGCTTGCACATGGGGTGCATGTGAAAGTAACAAGTTAATGGCTGGGCCATGATGTGTAGGCTTAAGATTTTAGTTAGATGATTACCAAAAGAAATGGCTTGTTTGATAACAGGAAACTACCAAAAGCATGTAAGTGAACCTGGTCATGGCAAGCCTCTCTAGAACACGTTTCTGCGTCTGAGAAAACTCAAAGTGAGGTGCTTGTTTCAGATCATAAAGTCCCAAGAAACTATCCCTCAGGTGCTCCTCCGCAACTATGTTAATCCCAACCCTCTCTACTTCCGTCAACGATTGCAGCAAAACCTCCTCCTGCTCAAGTGTAGAGCCCAAGGCCACGAAACGGAGGCGTGGGTGTGAAACAAGACGGGCCCATATAACTTTCTTAACGGAGTCTGAGAGCTGTAGGCCATTGGACGAGACGGCCGCCTGCAAACTCGCCCAGAGATCCGGGAGATGCAGCCCGGACGCGCCCCGCACGCATACCTCCTCCAGCGCCGCGGAGATGATGTCGTCCATTCCACAAAGGCTAATCCGGTCGGAGTCAAAACACAGTCAGCGACCACGTTTTTACTTATACGTAAGACTCAAAACAACTCGAGAATGATCTGCGGAATGCGTGGGCATGCAGGAGAAGCCCTAAAGTCGTTGGATGGTGGCCAGAGGAACTCCCACAAGAAGTTAGCTGTAAGAACTTTACAGAGCTAAAATTCCACTGCTTTTGTCATTCATACATTTGAATGGAAATTAGGATGAACGCTGGCAGACAGCAGGCCTGACCGGGAACAGAGGCCGCAGAGAAGGCCGCCGGCGCCGACGGTGACTGTTGAAAAGCGCCCACCGTCTTCGACTAGCAGCCGCAACCGTCGTCGAGCTTCGCCTTTCTCCCCGTCGAGGGTTTACGGAGCACAGAATGAGGCGGGGTCTGACGGTTGCCTCGCGATTTGATTCAAGATTTTCATCAACTTCTTACATTAACTATGTTTATGATAATTTCTATGGTTGCTTGATATATAGAAGGGAGGTTTCTGTTTGGTAATAAGAAAAAAAAAAAGATTTAGTTGAAATTTTTAGTTATTTTTAAAAAATATGTATGATGTGAAATAAAATAAATTAATTATATTAAAAGTTAGGTATGATGTAAAATAAAATTAATTGATTTATTGAGGATTATATTGGATGTGAAATAAAGTGATTGTTTAATGTTGAAATTTGTGTGAGATGAGATATAAAATAATTTTTTAAGTTTTTTTAAAATAAATTTAAGATTTTGGCCATGGCTAATTTTAGCTATGATTTTTAGCTCATTACCAAATAGGACCTTAAGTTAATATCTCTACTTGGTAAATCAAAATTCGAAGGTCTTTCATTTTCTAACTGAAAAATTCTCTCTCTCTAAGCTTAAAGTTTTTATTTACAATATTAAGAGTTGATTTTAGAAAAATTTTGGATTTTCAGAGGTTTTTTTATTCGTATATTTTCTTTTTTCTTTCCTAATGAATTTTTCTTAAATATTTTCTAATTTTTATACTACTCATTTGAGCTCCAAATAATTTAAAATTTTTACTATATATTTTCGAGAGTCTCTATTTTATCTAAAACTTTTCTTATATTTTTTTATGAACAAATATTTACCTATAATTTTATATTTATTTCTCAATTTTTTAATTTTTATAAATCTTACAAATTCAAAAACTTTTACAATTTTTATGGTAAATTATCTAGATAAAATTATACCTATAGAAAAGTTTTTAGATGATTTTACTTTGTATTATTTTTAAGAAAATTTTTCAAAGTTTCTGTTTACCCGATTTCATGTCATATTGAAACATTTCATCGAGTTTTATCTCTTTCTTCCTCGTCCTTTGATTTTTACATTTTATAGAATATTAAAAAAAATAGTATCAGATTTTTCTCCAAAAGTTGATTTTTTTACACATAGGGCTCTCGTAAAATTTAAATTATGTTAATTTACTTTTAGTATGACCCATAAAGATAATTCGGTTTCTTATTTTTATTTTGGTTTTGAGTCTTTCTATGTAGAGAGGGGTTTTTCTTGCCTATCCCTAAGTAATTAAATTAGTTTTCAAAGTATCAAAATAAAATTTCAATAATTAGCTTTTAAATATGATAAATTAAGCTAATTTAAAATACTTAATAATTTAAATTATTCAAACTCTATTAGATAAATAAATTTAGTTGGTTGGCTAATTAAAGTTTGAGTCTACTCACCCCTCAAATCTAATTAACTTAATTAAGAATATAACACAACTTAATTATAGAGTAGAATTGAATTAAGTTAGTACATTAGGTAAATTTGATTTACCTAACAAAAAATGCTTGATGATCAGAAATATTCTGATTTATTCATTTTATTATAATTAAGTTACATATTTAATATAAAATTTATTTTTAACTTAACTATATTAGTGAAACGGATTGAATTAGTACATCGGATGAATTAAATTTATCCAATAGAGAACGCCTGATAATCAAAAAATTTAGTGATCTACCCATCTCAATATAGCTAAATTAGTTAATCAGTTAATTTATATTCTACAATTTTACTTACTACACTTAAATTGCTAATATTTATTTTTTTGTACTACTTATAATTATTTACTGTAATACTAACTTTTATTTTTTATTTTTTTTTAATAATATTTACTTACTGTACATCTAACTTTTAATTTTGCACACTAACTTTTACATTTTTATCATTTTTTAATACTAAATTTTCATTAATATTTTTTTTGCACATTTATATACTATTTACATATATACTAATATTTATAAATAACTATTTATATATAAATATATATATATACATATATATTATACTATTATTATTATCTTTAATTAAAAAAATATTTATATTCACATACTTCATATTTTATATATTAATAAATTAAATTTATATATATACTTATATTTATATTAAGTATAAACATACATATATTAATTATTTTTATTTATTTTTGCTAACTTATTTTTGCTCAAAAAAATTTACTTAAATACTTTTGCTCAAAAATAATAAAAATTTTATAATAATAGGTAGCTTTAATTCAAACTTTTAATTAATATTAATTAAAATTTAAAATTTTAATTGCACATAATTCAACCTCCTCCTTGCATAGGTGGGCCAACAATCATCTTAACAATTGTGTACCCATTATATGCGAGCGGATATAATAAATATAAGTGAGAATAACTTTAAAAATTGAGTAAATTTCATAAAGAACGATTTAATGTGTGATATATATATATATATATAGTTTACACATAAATTTGATGTTACATCGCAGCTATACACGTAGCATTCGCAAAGGCTTTTAAATTATCTTTGCTTAATATCGATCACGATATTTGCTATTATCAAACCTGATATTGATTCTATTGAATTTAATTTTTGCTTACCGATGTTTGCCTCATTGCTTCCCCACGAATCTAAACCAACAATCACAATGCATCTCAGCAAAGATCATGGTGTTGGCATCTTCTCTAGCGAATGAAAAATAACAGGTTTCTAACTATCTTTAGCCAGTCAGCCAGTTCTCAATAGCCAAATTGATTAAGAATCCACATGTCATCTTCTTGATACAATTATTTTCTTTAAACTGATAGTTACAATATACTTTAACCTGTAACCTGCAACCACCGACTCAACTCTCCTATAAATACCCCACCAGAGTTACCTCAGATGATGAGATTATAAGATTGAGAAAACATTAAATGATCAAGCTATTTATGCTCTTTTTTTCTTGAGTCTATTCTTGTAATGTTCTTAGTACCAACCTTTTGAGCTATAACAGAAACTTTTTTTTTACTCCTAGATAGATGGAAGAGAAATCATCTCTATTGTACTCTTGCATGTGATTCTTGACTCTTCTATACTTATAATTCTAATAAAAAACTTTGTGCGCCGCTAATTCTCAGAACTCCGTCCTTCTCCATGTGTGTGTGTGTATATATAAATTCAAAGCTCTAAAATCCCGTTTGTTTTGAAGTTAAAATTAATCTGGTTTAAATTTAACCTGACATATCACACTACACATAAAATTTAATATTAAAAATTAACTTTATTTCACATCCTACACATATTACTAAAATAATAACTAACTTATATTATATCTCTCACATATCTCAACATAATAACTAACTTTATATCATATCCCTCACATATCACAACATAATAACTAACTTTATTTTACATCATTCATAACTTTCAAAAAAAAATATCTCCATTTAAATTTAATTTTAATCTTGTTTAATTTAAATTTATAAACAAATAGATCCTAAGTTTTAAAATGTAAATAGCCATGTTTTTAGTAATATGTACACAAGTTTTTAAATTATTTAAAAATTATATGTTTTATATTTCTAATTAGCAGATCCACTTATGAAACAATATAATTCATAAGTCAACTTATTTACTCGAATGTGCTATAAACTCTAATTTACATATATACCGCAATCTTATTTCTTCGGCTATCATTAAAGACATCTTTTTTTTTTGGGTCCATCTCTTTTGATCAATTTTGTGTTTGATCAGTTTCTTCCTATTGGGATGTTAGCAGCTGAGGATGGCATTTGAAGCAAGAAGAACGAAAAGAAGATGGGTAAATTTCACTCAGGTCTCTGAGTTTAAGGGTTATTATCACACAGATCCACATTTTTAAATTTACATCATCATCAGGGTCCCTAAGTTTTCAAAAAATATCATCTAGGTCCTTTTTTAATTTTTTATTACTAAAAAATATATAAAATTACCATTATACCCTTACTCTCCCTCTCTCCACCAGATCCGGCAACCGCACCGCCCCGCGCCGCCTCCGGATGCCTCGCATGGCCGCACGACACAGCCGGCGGCCTCGCG
>JAEMOT010000130.1:271739-325815 GCA_019297695.1 Apostasia ramifera | reverse complement strand
GATGCTGCGGTCGCGCGAGGCCGCCGGAGGCGGCGCGGGGCGGCGCCGCTGCCGGATCCGGTGGAGAGAGGAAGGGTAAGGGTATAATGATAATTTTGTATATTTTTTAATAATAAAAAAATTAAAAAAGGACCCAAATGATATTTTTTGAAAACTTAGGGACCCTGATGATATAAATTTAAAAACGTGAACCTGTGTGATAATAACCCTTAAACTCAGGGACCTGAGTGAAATTTGCCTAAAGAAGATTCATGTGAGGTGAGGCAATGTGGTGTATTGCACTTGAAGATCAAAGATTTCCATCATTTAAAAAAAAAAAAAAGTTAATTAACCTTTCTTATAATGGATTCATATCATTATTGATTTAATAAATTTTTTACGCTGGCTGTTGACTACCTAATGCAATCTTCCGAGTTCAAAAAATCGAGTTATTAGAGAGAGACCAAAAAAAATATGATAAAAAACTATAAGGAATGATCTTAATTACTTAGACTTAAATAAAAATTTATTAATTGATAGAACGCAACGAAAACAAAAGATCCATGAAGCCGACCCCACCTAGTGAGATTAAAGTTTAATTGTTGTAACCTTTCTTATAAAAAAAAAAAAATTTAATTCAACCTATCTTTGTTTCTAATAATTTAATTCTTCTTGGGTTTTACGTTAATTGATAATAAAAGGATTGAAGTGAAATTTCATTAATGGGAAAGCAATGTGCACTACTGTGCTTGATCATTTCAATTCTATTTCACCAGTGGATCAAATTGGGAAGGATTTTCAGGCTTGTTTGTTTACAAAATTTAATTTAAATTAATTATTATTTTAACATACATATAAAATATAAAATATAATTAATTTTATATTTTAAATTATATGATATAAATAATTTTTAATATTAAATTTTATGTGCAAAATAATATGTCAAATTAAAATTAATTAAATAATTTTAAATTGACTAGACAAGTAGAGCCCAGGGTTTCTAAAGATAATGATGATTGTGAGTACAGGGCAAACTAGAAATGAAAAATAAATAATTTCTAAATAATTTTGTATATTATTAAAGATATTTAAATAATTTGAGTAAAAAATGTAAATTTTAGATAATTCTGTGTTAAATTTCGTCATTTTTATCAGACTTATTTTGAAAGGTGAACAAATAAATGCAAGCCTTAAGCATAATAAAGTTAGCTTGATGTGCTGTTTCATAGTAACAAACACACTGAAAAAATAAGAGCTATGTCATTTCACTTTACAATCTAATTAGTGAAGTACAGAATATTATGCTCTATTTTTATTTGTAAGACTAAGTTTAACTTTAAATTAATCCTAAAATCATTGATGTAATTTATCATTTTCTTCGGTTGTCTCATGTCTGGCATAGGGATGTTACTCCTAAATCCATTGATGTAATTTATCATTACCTATCTTATTCATTTTTTCTTTCTTCATTGTTTTCTTAATATTCTCTCTTTTTTGCTTCCTAGTTGGCATCTTTTCTCTTTTTTGCTTCCTAGTTGGCATCTTTTCTCTTTTTTGCTTCCTAGTTGGCATCTTTTCTTTCCCTTTTTTAATTATTTTGTAACTAAAAGGCGTCTGGTTAAATATTATCTTAATATTATGTCATGTTATCTAAAAAAAAAATTTATTTAATTTGATAGTATTTTAGATAACCTTCTAAAAAATGATTGAATTATCACTCAAATTATGACATTTAGATAACATGATATTTAAATAACATCAAATCAAACGAACTCTAAATCATTTCTACATCATTAGTGGATCATTATTATCTCAAATTATTATTATTTTTTTACTATTTTATGTGTGGGAATGTTTCTAATTCAAAGTTAAATTGGTTGAGTCGATTATTGTACACTTGTTCTAATTTCCAAACTATTATTAAAATTTCTACATTCATATACTAGTATTTTGTTAATGCTCTTCATTGTGATAGATCACTTATATATACATATTGTTAACACGTGGTTCCAGTGCTGCATCTCAACCGTACACGTGACACATTGAGGGCATGCTAACCCTCTGTATGATAATAATTAATGAGTTCCCCTTTTGCAGATCTCAAACCTCGACCCTGATGGTTCAGGCTCTTAAAAGCCTCGTCGGCGAGGATTAAGCTACATCATCTTCATGACATCGGATACGGCCTATCCCAACTTTCCCTACACATCGGCCACGATATTCGGAACTATCTCCCAACACCATCGGTGACAATATTTCCCAGCTATAGTCGTCGCTATCAGAGTGCCACGACTACACTATTCCCAATGGCACAGGTTCCCACCAGTCACAAATCAATGATCCGAGTGCTCGAACCGCTACGAATTTCCAGAGGAGTTGCAAAGATCAAGAAGCCAGGGTCTCCACCCGTTACTTCCAACTCCTCCGGTGGCCAACAGCGATGGGACCACCAGTATGGGTTTAGCAGTTGAATACATTATCCAGTTCCGGAAGACCCGAGCTAAACTCCACTATCATTCGGCTATAAATATCCTTGAACGAGGCTTCAAGGGGGATTTTTTCTTTCCTCCATTTTTATTTCATTTCTCTCTACCTTACGCAACACTGTACTAGGCCCGAGCGGCCCCCCTTTTTCAAGATATAGTGAAAAGCTCCAAGTTTATCTCAGTGGACATAGGGGATTTCATCCCTGAACCACCTTAAATCCCTATATTTTTCTGGATATTCATTATTCTTATTTAAGTCTTAATCACCAGGCTTAGCTCTCTACGTACCGCTGTCTCTTGGGACTCTTTCTCACGTCAACACATATGAATATTTGTATGTTGAAACATTAAAGTTAACATTTTATTATTTCAAAAACTAAATTCCATAGGATATTACGTAGAGATCTACAATTATATTCATTACATATCATATATATAAGTTTCTTAGCTTCGTGCCTACAGCAAAATCTCTACCTGTTTGTTTGTAAGGTTTAAATTTAACAAGGTTAAAATTAAACTTGAATAGAGATATTTTTTATTGAAAATTGTGAATGATGTGAAATAAAGTTAGCTGTTATGTTGGAATATGTGAGGGATGTGATATAAAATTAATTATTATGTTGGAATATGTGAGGAATGTGATATAAGTTAGTTATTATTTTAGAAATGTGTGTAAGATGTGAAATAAAATTAATTTTTAATATTAAATTTTATGTGTGATGTGATGTGCCTGTTTAAAATTAAACTAAGTTAATTTTAAACTGCCAAACAAACAGAGGCTTGATGATAACTGAGAATTCAAACCCGAAATTCACAAACAAAGCTAAACCAATCTTAAAACGTGTTTAGGCTGGAACCTGTTAAGGAAGTCTCTTTGATTGACCTGAAATTAAATCATTTAAACTCAGCAGATCGAGTCAAATTCCGGTTGAAACAAAACTATTACCCCAATTCACACATACTAATTCAGCAATCAAGATGAAAAATTTTGCTTTCAACACCCCAAAGACAACTATTTATTTATTTTCTAATCATATACATCATATCTGTGCAAAAGAATTAGCTAAAAAAGAAGCATTACCAAAATTGGAGGGTTTCATTGTCCTCCACATGCTTTCCTGAGAGAGAGAACTAACTGAATAGGGTAAGAGTTTAGCAGGGAGATTAAGGAAGTGCATTACCAAAATTGGAGGAACTGGATTCCCTCCATATACTTCCCATACGATCCCTCTGTTTTCTGCTATGTTTTACAGGATTCTCGGATCTGCTGTAACTACGTGTGACAGATAGGTCCCTGAATAGACAAGAGAATTATGAGGCAAATATCATATAAACCCTCAAACATAGGACTATGCTTCGATAAATTCTTCAGGAACATTTTAAGGATTTATTTAAAAACAGCTCTCACGATATAGATTAATCTTAAATAGCTAATAGTTCTTGAAGCTGACAAGTCAATATTTGGTTGGCTACTTGATCAAGAGACTTTGGGTAATATGTTTTGCTTAAGCAGTGAAAATCAGCCTAAATTTCCATAGTTCGTTATTTCATCTTCCACGCAGCAAGACAGCAGCGTAAATAAAATGATTATAGTACAAAACTAATTAAATACAATTAGACTAAAGATTTATAACGATGACAAACTGCATTAGTATAGAAAGATATCTTTCACCTCGAGCAAGCTGAGATGCAGCGGAAGAATTTGTTCGAGTCTGCATTATGGTAGAATCTTCAGCATACAAACAGCCCTCATTTGCATCATGCAATAGTAGAGGCTACCGAATAGAAAGGAACATTCTTTTGCGTCAACTAAGTCAACAGTTGATGGGCAACACCTCAAAATAATATGTTTGTAATTTTGAACAATCTTCTTTTGCAATGTCACCATGATCATCCGTATCAACGTCGCTTAAATCATTTGACTAACTAGCCATCTAGGTAAATCATTTCATATAAATTCTAATCATGTTGATTTATCTCAATGTTTACTTCTGGCGTGTTCTGTAGTCAGTTTTCTTGTGTATATAATATATATTTATAGGTTGCTTGTAAATGCACATAAAGCTAAAGCATTTGTATAACCACAGGTATTATTTGGTAAAAAAAATGTATACTTACTAGGGGAGGAAAGTCATCGACATATTCAACAGATTCCAGTAGCTGGATTCCATCTATGGGGCTGCAACAAGCGCATGAGCCAGAGAGATCCTCCACGCACGAATGGCATACATTGTGGAAGCAGGGGTAGATGACAAATGCGCATGATGAAGACTTGCATATTATACAGTAGCCCTGGACTAGCTGCAGACCAATGAGATAAAAATTTCAAAAACTCCCATAATCAAATTGGCTCATTATTCATCAAATCACACAAATAGATAAGGGATTGTTTGGTTCAATATTATCTAGATATTCTAATATTAATATTATCTAAATGTCTATATTGACTCTAAATTAATGTTTATTTGATTCAATACCACCATAATAAAAAATCAAACTTTACCTCTCTCCATTTACAATTAAGATGATATCTAGATGTCACCCAATATGTTATTTTAGAGTATTAATCTTATAACTGTTTATAATCATATCTAAACATATCATGATACTAAATAATCAATTTATGTAAATAACATAACATCATAATAACATTATGGGCGCTTGGTTCGTTGTTATCTTAGTGTTATGTTATATAATCTATATGTCATCTTTTAACTAATAATTTTATAATCTTATAGAAGATTATTTATAGGTATCATTAAACCAAACAATTGCTTTCTCTAGATAACATAACATAATGTCAAGATAACGTTGAACTAAACGCCCCCTAAACCAAATGCTTACTAGATATCTTAACCAAGTCCATCCATAGATATCATACCAATGATAAAGCAAAAAAGATAAATGACAAGGCGCAAGTTAGAATTTGGTCTAGAATAAATAAAAAGAAATAAAATCAATAAAATATTTAAAGTAAAAAATTTAGGAGCAATTATATATTTAACAATATGAACTACTTTATTTACATATTAAACATACAATTCTAAGGCCTTTTTGGAGAGTTGTTCAAAGTTAGAGTCAAATAATAAAATTTTGCTTTGAAACTTGTGTAGGATATGAAATAAAACTATTTTTTTCACTTTCAATGGAATAAAGCAAGTTTGATCTTGTAATAGGTAAGATGAAAAATAAAACTTACTTTTTATCCTTTTGAAGGCACAAAACTAAATTCCCAATAGCAACCAACCAATTTATTGTTTTGGTTTGGGAGATTCTTGTTTTGTGGTTAGCCAACTCAATTCAATTGAAAGTTTTCCATTCCCACAAACAAGTTCTAATTGCAGAGGCTACTTATATGGATATGTACACCAGGCATTTATGTGCTATTTAGGCTGATGGGAATTACTTGATATAGAGGGAAGCGTAGAATGCCATCTCGTCACTGCACGAAGATTAGATCCCAGCAGTGGTAGAAGGTGATTTCAACTGCATCCTTAGTCGGGCAGATAAGAAAAGGGGTGAGCCATTTCATCACAACCCAACCTCCCAAAAGTTTGCCGACCAGACTCCCTAGAGTTTGCCAACTACCTAGTCCTCAACGATCTTCAACACTTATGGTCAAGAAGGCAAGTTTTCGCATGGGTCGAGCTCGAATGTGGGTCAGGCTTGATAGAGGTTTTTTCAACTCTGCAGCCCTTACGACCTTCACTGGTTCCAAGATTGAGCATCTTACATGTATTGGCTCAAAACATTGCCCTATTCTATTGTAGATTGAAATACTGGAGTTAAAACCTCAAGGCGCTTCTCTGAAGTTTGAGGATACTTGGCTTTCTTTCAGTGAGGGAAGGAGGCGGTGTTTTGTGAATGGAGGCGATCAACTAAAAGGGAGTCCTCCTTTCATCCTTAACCATAAATTCGCCAGCACTTTAAGAGCCCTCAAATCTTGAACCAAAGAACAAGTAGGAGACCTCAATTCTAACGGCAAAGAGTTAGAAAGGCAGAAAGCTTCTCTCCAAGCACAGGAAACACTTAGGAACAGGGCTTTCTGCCTCATTCAACTAATGGCAAAATACAATACTAGCAAAATACAATGCATAACGCACGAGTCGAGACTTGGTGGTGGTAAAGAGCTAAACTGAAGTGGCCAGCAAAGGGCAATGGCAACACTACATTCTTCCACCGTATGGCTACAGGGCATAAGAAAATGAATAAAATTAATTTTCTTTTAAAATGGAATGGAGAAAGAGTTACAACAAAGGACAGCATTCGAGAGCTTCTCATGGAGCACTTTTCTTCTAGCTAGAGACCACCCATATCTCCTTTGAGGGAGTTCCCCCTCCCTCCTCCGAGAAGCATGATCCCTGTAGACCGAGCAACTAAGCTGATTCACCTTGTTACAATAAAGAAGACTAAGACAACGATGTGCAGTCTGGGTAGTAACAAGGCTCCTGGCATTTGGGATGCCCCCACCTGCTCCTAATGAAACGGGTATGCGTACTCAAATTTTACCTGTGAACCGCGACCCACCCTGCCCCATTATGAAATGGGCCAGGTTCAAGTATGAGTCAATCATACCCGCCCCGCCCCGCCCCATACTCGACTCGATGTTACTTAAAAATTTTAAAGATCTGATACCCAAATAATGCATTCCATGAAAATTAATATATTTCACTTTTTATAGCAATCTTAATTTACTTTTTTAAGCATTTATGTTTAGAGTTGTAATAATTTATGTTTTGGTTTAATAATTATTTTAAAAAAATACTTGTTCTTTGTAAGGATGAGAAAAATTACTTGTTAATGTTTATAATTAAAAAATGGTTAGATTTATATATAAAATTTAAATTTATTATGCAATTAAAATTTTATTTTAACTTAGGTATTCAAAAAATTAATATGTAAAATTTCATAGTATTTAAATTTACCTACATGATGTTATTTTTTGATATTAAATAGCCTTTGCTATCTCACATGAACAAACTCATAATTAAATCACAAAATAGAGGCAAATCAGGTCGAGTCAGGGAAGGTTCGGGTGGGTTGGGCTTGCTAGAACTCGCCCCACAGAGAGGAAACGGAGGGGCGAGGCGGGTACGGGTTTATGAAAACTAGAATCAGAGCTGCAACATCGGAGGCGCTTAGAGCGACCAATTTTATTACAACTCTTACTTGTTTTGGGGATGTCGCTTGGGGTAGGGGAATGTTTTATCCGTGTAAGTTCTACAATATTCTTATATGTGATAAATCATTTTGTACCACTTAATGTATTGATTTTTGCTTTTTAATGCAACATAGGCCATTCAAAAAGAATTATTTTTTATTGATATCTGTGCAGGATAGAAGATATAATGAATTTTTATCTTAAGATATGTATAGGCTATATTTGAGTTTAATGGGTTTGATATTAAACTCAATGCCAAATTAAAATGTACAATTCTAACAACTTTAGTGAATGCAAAATTACATTATAGCCAGATTCTGTTTTTTTAAGCCAGAGTCCTTATTATTATCATTTTGTTTTGGGAAAATCAAACAGAAGTTAGAATAAGAGTATTGCTTATAAATTTACATTCAAAATAGGTTACAATGGGTGTGCTGCTTATAAATTTATATTCAAAATATGGGGTGCTATCCGTAAATATTAGACTTAAAGGATGCCACCTGTAATTAAACGTAAGAGATATCACCTGCAAAAAGACTTTTTGCCAGTGACAGATGCAAATTTTTCTTTATTTTTTGTCAATTAGAGACGTTGCGTTCTGATCATATCCTTAAATATAACAACAATGAAGGTGGTCAAACTATAGGTTAGCATCCATTTTAAGGTGCGTGACATGAAAATACCAAGATTTGAGTGTATAAAATACAAGTGACACAATCCAGAGTATTTCACATATATATAATAATACCAAAATTTTAATTCTATCATTAAATTTGGAGGTGTTGAGGTGCCTTAAATCCTAACCCATCTGTACGTTTCAAGTCAATTAACCAATCAGAGCCTAGATCACATGCGCTATGCAGACATTTTGGGGATTAGGCTTTGGTTGTAGCGCTAGGACTAGGACAATGACTTCATTTGAATTCAAAAACATCCACTTCTCACTGCCAAATCAAAGTTCCGTGATTACAATATTCAAATAGAGTCAATTTCACATCTGCTCCATAATTTGTGTGTATGTGAAAAGAATAGACTAATAAGATTAGTGAAATAATGGTACTTACCAGATTATCCCATTGACGCGCAAAGAAGGAGAAAGGTTGTTGAGCTTCATCCCATGTTGTTTTTTCTGCTACCAATCCCGGTTGCTCAGATATTGCTGCAACAGTTTTTTGCAAAGTATATTCCAGAAATCCATCACCTCTCCTTCTTGGGTTACAATGCAATAAATCAGACATGCGCTCCCACTTCAAAGGATTTGGAGCCTCCTCATCCACATGCAGCTCGCTTTCCTTCAAGGAGAAGATGTGGCGGATAGGGTGACAAAAATTAATATAAATAAAAAAGTGGCTTGAAAGCCAGAATTATCTAGAAGTGGCAAGAAAATGCCCAAAATTGACAATCTTAATCTTAATTAGAAATAACAAAGTGAATTGCGTACCTACCCTTGATTGTTACAGCGTCTATTTTGATGACAATGAAACTATACATTTACATGTTAACAATGCATATAGATTAGAAAACTTAAGATAAAAACTCTAATCCAAAAGATAGGTTACCTAGCCTATCTTTTCTTCAAACTACAGTTCATTTGCTTAGTTTTCTTTTCTAATTTGAAATAGATCTCCATGAGATTCAATTCCCTAGTGAAATAGGACAATTGGCCCTTACATCCTTTCATAGATGGTCATGTTTAAAATCCCACCACCAGTGTTGTCATCAGCATTCTAATCCTTGTGCCTCAGTGTCGGAGGATGTTGAGAAAGTCAAAAGAGGCAATGGATGTGGGAAACCAAAATTGAACAAAAACTGAGCCTTTTATCCCACACTATCCCCTTTTCATAACTCTTGGTTCGAAGCCCAACAAAAGGAGAACAGGCTCCAACTACAGTATTGGGATTAGAGGGAAACAAAAATCCCCTAATTATTACTCTCTTTTCTGTCCCATGTAAGCTATCAAGCCAATCTTCCTCTAGCTCCTCAACAAGAGGGATATTTATAGCTTCCCTCTGTTAAGTAATCTTTTCAACTCTACAAATGGGAGGATCTAACTTTCAATTAGCTGATCAAGAAGCCAAGGAGTCTCCCACACACTGGAATCATGATTCTTTTGGGGACATTGCTTCATGGGAGAGCAATGACTTCATGACACGTTTGCATCAATGACAATGATGTCAGCGTGATAACTCATATCTTCGTCAAAGAGGGAGATATTTTTCTGATGTTGAAGTTGGGATGTTGGTTTTAAAGCTTTTAAAAGAGTTTTGCAATTGTCATCAAGATAGGTTTAACTCACCATCAACATCGGATGACCAAGCAAGTTCAACATGATGAATCATCTCTACCACGAAGACCGGTGGAAATGAGCATAATTTTGATGTTAACACATAGAAACCCAAATTCTTTTATGCACAATAACCCCTTGACCAAATGTCCAGAATATAAAGAGAGAGCCCTTACATAACTTGGATTTCCTTGAGAAATTACACATTCAACTCCCAATCACTTAACTTATAAACCGACAGTGTAATGTGAATGCCTTTAAAAGCTTAAATTTTCTTTAAAAATTATGCATGTACCTCCAAATTCCTCAATATTACATTGAATACGAACCCATCAATCCACGTAAACACCTCAAAACAGCAAATGATTGTTTTCCGTGTTTAGAGGACTTACATGTAATCAGCTAAGAGTTTAGGGCTTCACATGATTTCCTAAACCACAAACAAAGGAGAAATTAAGCCAAGTAAAGTGTCTCTTATGTTATCTTTCAAAACAAAAGTATCTCTTATGTTGAGACTGAATAGTGTATAAAAGGGTAAAGAAGCTTCTATATAATATTGCAAGTCAAATGTGTAATTCACTTGGGAATCCTGAGATTCTTTCTATCCTCATACTTCCTCGCTCTTTCCCAGTGCAAGAAAGGGTAGAAGAAATGTCGTGCACTAAGATTTCAAAGGTTTGTAATTGCGGGCACTCTGAAAATCCATTTCATGCATCGAGTCATCTTGAGCTCAGTTGGCTGGAACTTTGATTTTCAGACACCCATTTAATTTAGCCGAATATATCAAAGATAAATCCATGTTCTAATTTATCCAAAGCACTCGAACTAACCTCAATACCATTTATAATTATCATAATTCAAAGTTAGAGAGGAGCAGGCCAGCATACCAGCTTGAACTGTTGTGGATTGATTCGATTGAAGAACGGCTGTGAGTGAAATGGCAAGAGGACCATGTGGGTAGCAGCCCCATTGGAGGTAGGGACAACATGCATGCTGCAGATCCCAGGAAAAGACCGAAGGAAGTCACTAAGCTTTGAGAAACCAAGGGACTCATAGTCAAGCTCCATGCCACACGTAGCTCTGAAGTCTCCTTTTAGAGAAGAAAGAGGATACCACTCTCCTTCCCCAAGCCGTCTGCTGACCTTGTTCAAGTAGGATGGAAACCACCTCATGAATTTGAGCACCCATGGAGGAAAATTGCTACTAGTGGCCCTATTTGGAATTTCTTGAAACAGCTTCTTGCTGGGCATGGCACTTTTGATCTCTACTCTCTTGCCAGAGATGGTGATGAAATGCGCATTCAAAGCCATTGCCCGGGAATCTTCTTGTTTGAAGGTGAGGAAGCCGAAGCCTCTGGATAGCATGTGAATACCTGTTTGGGTTCCAATCACCACCGCATCTTCTACTGGTCCAAATTTCTCCTCAAAGATCTTCTTGAGATAATCTAAAGGAAGGAAAATTATTGAATCATGTTAAATCATTGAGATAACATTAGTTTTATCAAAACGAGAATTTTGCATTGAAATTCAAGGCTTACATTCATACAATAAATATCACATCTCTATTTTATATAAAAATAATAACAAAAACTTAGATGAGATCAGCTATAAAGATTTCTCTCTCCACTAAGTTCAATTCAAAGCAGCTTTCCCCATAATTATTAAAATTAAACAATACTCTTTTATTTAATTATTTGAAGTATTTGAGAGTGCGCTGTATACTTTATTACTTATAATCTTATAAATGCGGCAATAACCAGTCTCAAAACTTTAGATCTTACTCTATCCATCACTTTTCATCTCTCCCCCTACTTCTGAAAGAAACAAAGAAACCAAGAATGAAAAGATAAAAGGTAGGAAAGAGAGACAAAAAAGGAAATGGAGCTGTTTCAAAAGAATGAATATTTAATCTGTATGAAAAGCTTAGTCAAAATCTAGCTCATCTACAATTGTTTCATTTGATGCTCTTCTAGTGATTCGTAATGTTCATGGTGACAATATGTGTCTTATAATTTAGTTTTGACATCTGTAAAAAAAATAAAGATTGGAAACACACAACACACACACACATAAATATACAGAAGTCTCTTTATGAAAAATCTCATTTAAAGTTTAAGAGAAGTACCTGATACACACACACACACACACACACAGAATTCTCTTTATGAAAATTCTCTTTTAAAGTTGTACCTGAATCAACTGAATGATGAAGTCCTCCAACAAAGATTTTGCGGTGCAGATCATCTTTGGGACTTGCCAGATCCTGGAGAGTAACTTCCAGTGTTTTAGTGAGAAGTTAATGATTATATGCAGCATATGAACGGATAAGTTCAAGGGAAGATGAGCAAAAATCTTGCCTTGTCTAGTCTTGTATTGAGATCCCAAAAACAGCTTTTATCTAATCTTTGTACTTCTTCTCCATGAAGATAATAGCATTTGTTACCTCTTCCACATCCAGTTGGAGAATGAAAGAAGCGGCAAATCCCCATTTTAGAATCCATTTTTTTGCATTCAGGTATGCTGCGAAAGCGCACATCATGGTAAGAGTATTATAGAAACATAATAGATGTAAAATAGCAAGTCTAATAATTTCAGAGGGTGAAATATCCTACTTGTACAATTTGGCAATCCCAGCCTTCAGCCCAGGAAAATTTTCTTCCTCCAAAGTGTGGATTGGGTTATCTTCCATCAAGATATTGTTTCTGCTTACTGCAAATATACAAACAATATCTTCAAAAATACAACATCATCTTCAAAGAATATACAGCAACAAAGCTGAATCTAAATATAGGACTTGGATGTAGCGTTTAAGCAATTAGGTTAGCGTTTTACTACTTATTTAACATGACATCAAAGTAATATCTTGAGTTTGAACGGTGGTGTCTACTGACTATCTCAAGCATAGGTTTTGAGGAACTTATCCTCCATGTAACGACATTTCTAAAGTTGTTCTTAGGCCATATCTTAAAAGATTAATTTTTAGATTAATTGGTTATCAAAGTTTAATAGTAACAATACATAAAACTCTTAGCCTTAAGGTCACCGAACGTCTTACATGTTGCTGTATAACCAGTAAGGAGTATGCGCATATCATCAGATTGTGCAAGATCTATTGGTCTCTGCCTTCTGTCAATAACAACAGATGAAAATGAGACTGCAAGTAATATGAAAATCATTGAGGGAGAAAGAGCTCTACTTCTCTTCAATCTCACCGAAGGTTAAGAGCATCTTGATTCGCACCAAGCTGCAGAAGAAGCTTCACACAATCAGCTGCATTGGCCTTTACTGCCAAAAACAAAGGTGTCTCCTTGTTCAATGAAGGAATATCTACACAATCAGGATCATGAAGCAGCAGTATCTGGAAGAATCCAAAAACTATATCTTGTCATAAAATACACCATATCTGTTATAATAAGTGGAGCATGGGAAAAGAAAATCAGCTTCGACTTGAGTGCAATATAATGATGGCAAGTCATCTTATTTTGTGAGAAGTTTATGAACATAAGCAAGGCCAAACATTTCCATGCCCATATTTTTTAAAATTTTCCACTCGAGTCCTTTCACAAAAGGCTAGAATGCACCTTCCTCCCTCCACCTAAGGAGAGTAAGAGATGAAGGGGAACCTTGCTAGTTTGAAAAGAAAATTTGATAGAAAGATTTGAAAAGAAAAATTGATAGGACCTACATGAAAATAGAGGTTAAAGGGATGTGGATGAATGATTTGAAAAACACATACCACCAGGAAAAGGTCTCTTAACAACAAGGACCCTTGTAACTAACCTATATTAACAAGCAAGTTTAGCTCCTGATACCACTTGCATATAGTGAGAATGGGACAAAGATAAACCAAAAATCCATCTTTTTTTTTATGCCATATACCAACGACTAGCCAACTCATCAGCTCAAAAAAGCATAATCTTATGGGTAGGTTTTCCAAGTTAACATCCAGTATTATTTATTGTAATTCCATACAGGACATACTATTTGTCCCCAATCGCCTTGAGATACAAAAGCCAAAAAAAAATAGTGCAAAGGAGAAAACAAGGGGGAAAAAGTAAACAAATAACTTTTTTAAAAAAAAGAAGGAAAAGAGGTACCTGAAGAGCTTTACAATTGCCTCTAGCTGAAGCAAGATGTACCGGTGTGAGCCCAAAGTTATTCTGCAAATGTGCTTTGATCCCATGCTTAAGCAAGCAGCAGAGAATTCTAAAATCGATGCCAAAATAGCATTCGCTAAAAATTAGGTTCAGCACATAACTCTATACACATTCAGTCAGGGTAATGAAATGTACCTTAGATTTTGGAATCTGGAATTCCCTTTGAGACACCAATGGAGGGATGAGTTTCCATCGCCATCAATTTCATTTACGTCCACATTTACCTTGATAAGCACTTCCACTAGGGGTAGATCTCCAGCCTACCAAAAATAATGGGTTAAATTCATGATTAATATAAAATCATATAAATGTATTTACTTTATAAAGAGTCCTACCTGTGTAGCACGAATCAATGGTGGAAGAACCTTCTTTTCCGTCGAACTAATCATGGAAGGAACTCCAAATAAGTGAAGCAGCTCAATCTGAGAAAGCAGTGCCTTTCGCTTCCCGTATAACATGCAAACAGATTTAAAGCTAGCTCCAGGTTTTCTCGACTTGATCATTCCAAATAGCTCCAGTGACTCTTCCAGGACCAAATCATACATGTTCAAGCTCTTTTTAGGACTCAAGATGCCTTTTACATGGACAGTTGCCGACGCAGGTGCCGTAACTTTATCTCTACCCACCAAAAGAAGAGTTGCCAACTCCACCACTCTTCCTTCCATGGCCATCATGTAGGAGACCTCAGTGAGCTCTCTGGTTTCCAAAGCCAGCAATTTGATAGCACTCAAATCCTGCACCAAGATCCTTACACCAATGACAACCCTGAAACCTCAGTGAAAATTTATTTTGCCATTTTATAGAGGAAACAAACCATTTCTAACAGAGAAGCCAGCAGCTGTTCAACTGATTCATTCAAAGACCAGTTAATGTCTTTCCTGAATTCAATGGAAAATGAAATATTAGAAAAGGATGGATTTAATATAAAGAAGTAGTTCAGGTATGATGAACATTGACCTCTTACTAGCCAGGGCGATCTCAAGGGCAAGAAGAGCATCATCATCCTTTGATCTTAGATCAGTACGAGCATGCTTTTGAAGTAGAAGATCAATGCACTTTGTTGAGAGCATCTCTGCAGCATTATGTAGAGGAGAACGCCCCAATCCATCCATCTCATTGATGCAAACAAACGGTCCAGTTTGGCCTTCAATCAAGACTTTGGCACATCTAACGGAATCAAGTTTACATGCTAGTTGAAGAAGTCTAGTTGAAGTGCTAGCATCTAGGCCTTCATTGTCAAAATTCAATTTCATCAAAGATGAGAGCCCAGAACTATCATCAAGCCAAACCATCTCGGTGAGTCTTGTTTCCAAGCCGGAAGTGGGGGCTGTCTCCTTGGCATTTAACTTGTGAAGTTCATCCTCATGAAAAAGGGTCTCAGGCTGATGTGCATAAGGAAATATTAGATGTATTTATGTTATTTATGTTTTTCTTTAAATAGGCATCCTGTGAATAATATTAGATGTATTTCAGAGTACCAATTTAGTTTGTTCAAACTTAAATGTAGGTTTTGGTATAAACACATAGCTTTAATTTTGAACAACGTTGAATGCTTTCTCTTTGCAGAACATAAATATTCAAAACAAAAAGCACAAAATCCACAATTGTAAAAAGGGTATGAAAGACAGTGTGTTCACAGTCTGCCATTGAAATGCCTTGCCATGCCTAAGCCACATGAGCATTCTCATGTCAAGAACAAGCAAAAGGTCACAATTCAAGTCAATTTATAGTTAGGATATTACCTAAGCAGTTACATCCAATTTCTGCCCACTAAATTTTTGAGAAAAATCAAACTGGAGCCTGTGAGACTACCATGATTGGTGGATTATTAAATCCACCACCTAGCCAGATTTCATTTATTTTCCACATTATTAGCGCCATTAATTAGTTCATTGCATTAACAACTCACCCAAAACCAACCAGCTTCAGTATGACCAGTCACCATGGCATATATTAAATCCATCCATGGCTTTAAAACTATCAAACTAAATGTAATAGACATTTTTTCTAGGTCAAATGTTATGATCTTTCCTTCTAACTCAAGCTTTTTTTATAAAGCCCAACACAGCAGAGAAGTCTTAGCCACAACCCTGAAAATCTCTCTCAAACATCTTAGCTTCTGTAATGAATCCGGCTTAGAACTCGATTACCTTATTTCTATATCAGACATATGCACCAAAAGCAGTAAAAATGAAAAAAAAAAAAAAAAAAAAGAATCTGTAACACCAAGCCGTGATGATACTGCAGAGAACAGAAAGGAAAAGAAGAAGGTATTTCTAAATAACATGAAAAAATATGCAATCCATCCTAATCCATAAATCTTCACATTAGCAAAGAAACATGAATCAAAATTCCTCTATAAAGGTTGCAACAAAATAATTAGAGGTTCATGTAATTGGCAAACCTTTCCCATCTGGAAACCCTTGGTTCTCCTGCTGGAAATGGAAGACCATTTACCTAGCCGGAGTCCGCTGAAGAGAGAAGCTAGATCAGTACCCTAATAGTGCTCACGAAGAAATTCCGGCGGGGAAATGTAGCTCCTCGCCGGAGATGATCGGATCGGCGAGGGAAGCGCCAGAGAGGAAGAGGGCGGTGGCCTCGTCTGCGAGCCCTAGCCTGCTGGCTTTGTTTTATAGCCTCCGATCAGAACCGAGCAGGCGACTTGCCACGCAAGCAACTCACTCTAGTTTGCGCGCCAAAAATGAATGGCTGTTGCGACATCGAATAATGACCTTGAAAATGAACTGACCCACGTGCCTGAAAAGGATATGGTGAGACTTGCCACGTCAGTGGAAAAACAGCTAGCTGGCGCCTTGCTGTACTGAGCTGGAATTTTTAAGGAATGCTGACGTGGACTGCGACACAGAACTCGTTTGATTCGAGATAATCATTTTGCATAATATAAATTTTAATTATAAAAATCAACTTTATTTCATATTCAATACAAATATAAATATTAAAATTTAAAATATTTCACATTTTACATACTTTCTAATATTAAAATAAATTTGTCTCTCATTAATTTAAAAAATAAAATATTTTTTCACTTGTTCTAAAAAAAAGCTCGAACTAAACAAAATCTAAAAAAAAAATGACCTTAACTAAAGAAAAAAAAAGCCACTGTAAAGATAGATATGACTCGAAATTATATTTTATTAAAAAATAAAATTTTATTTTATATTTGCAAATTTGTACAAAATATAATTATTTTATTTCATATTTTTCATAATTTTTTAAAAATTAATCAATTTTATTTTACACACAATACAAAATATAAAACTCATTTTATTTTCTTTCATACATCATTTTAAAAAAAGATTATGCACCATTTTACATTATTTTGTTCTTCAATGCTTCAATCATATTAATTATGCACCATTTTTTATTGTTCTCAATTTTATACGAATCAAAAAGAGATCCATTAGTTTCCCTTAAATCCTTTGAATCCTACATAAATCAATGGATATTAGTTAATTACTTACTAACTTAAATATATTATGAAATATTAAAATTTTATTAATACTAATTATAGTCGAAAAATAAGAAGAATTAGCTGAAAAATCATTCAAACAAATCATATTGTTCAAAGTGGCGCTCATCAAAAATCGATCTTTCGTAAGATCATTTCATTTGGCCCTTCATAAGAATTATTATTTAACCCAATAATGGAACGGTTTACGTCGAAAATTAGATTTAAAAGATTTGCTAAGAATCTCATTTAATCTATGTGATGGGCCTTCCAAAAGATTCGTCTCTCCCTGTTTAGCGCAAGGACCAAAACAGGACCAAAGCAGGACCAAAATAGTACTAATTTAAAAAAATAACAATAATAATAATAAATAAATTTTTTAAATTATTTTACACAAATTTAAATATAAAAAATATTGTTTTACTTTACATACTCAATAATTTAAAATAAAATATTAATTTTATTTCATATTTTAGACCAAAATATTTAAATCGAGTATTTTGATCTTGAAATAAAGTTTATATTTTTGTTAAAAATTATTGAGTATGTGAAGTAAAATATTATTTTTTATATTAAAATTTGTGTAGAATAATTGAAATAATTTATTTATTATTATTATTATTATTATTATTATTATTATTATTTTTTAAATTAGTACTATTTTGATCCTCGCGCCAAACAGGGCCAAATTTGGCTTTCTAATATAGTATTAATTGATTGGAGTTCAAGCGAGAATAAAATGCTTTTTTTAAAAAATACAAATAAAATACATTTTAGTTAGAGAAAGAGCCATTCTTGTACCGATAGACAATAACATAGACTCGACTTGTCAATTTGGTCAATCAATTTTGGTCATTTTTGAAATTAACTGCCTTAGTATGACGGTCGAATAATGCCCGTACATGCAAGACAATGTCGGCAACAAGATTTCCTTGCTTTTATACAGGGTTGTTGCAAGGCTTGCCAGCATCATTGACTAGAGAGCTACAAGCGATAGATGTATCGGTGATGGTTGTATCGCCAATGCAGATGACAATCGTCACCATGTTGTCTTCCTGCAGCCACTTTTCTTGAACCAAACAATGTACGCACCAGTGCCATCATTACTTTGATGATGTTGGGTGTGTTAGATCTCTGTTTACTAACTGACCTAAAAGCTTAAGTTAATAGGATATAGTTCAAAAATATATTTATATTTTTATATATCCCCTTAAGAGCAAGTTTATGTGCTTTGCAGCATAGATTTAACAGAAATAATTTATTTTCTTTTTATTTAAATTTTATGCAAAAGATAATTGAAAATTATCAGAATTTAATCTTGACACTTATAGCTCTAATATTATATTAGATCTCTAGTTACTAACTAAACTAAAAATTTAAGCTAATAGATTATGAACTAGGAATATTTCAGTATTCTTATATGTGATACAGTGCTTTAAGCTAATAGCTATACGAAGAAAGCCTTACATATCCTACGCAATCTTTAATAAATTTATTAATTTTATTTTACATTCAACATAAATTTTTAATATAACTAATTAACTCACTTTATTTTTATCATATATTTTTTGAAAAATTATAATATTTTTTCAAATTATATACATATTCCCCTGCAACTAAACTAAAGTAGATAATGATAGAAAGGATCCTCTTGGGAAAGAGATCATCAATATATGAGATGAGGTTGAATGGCTGCCATATGGCAGGCAAAATGGGCTTGCTATAGAATTTAATATAAGTGAGAGAGAATATTGAGAAATTATAAATTTAAATCAATATTCTTGCATTGATGGTATGTAATGGTTTATATTGACTAATTTATTATGTAAATAAGTTAAAAATATTATGAAAATAAAAAAAAATTAAAGTCAAAAAAATTATGTATTAATAAATATTGAGATAATTTTACACAATAAGAACATTAAGCCTTGTTTGTTTTATAGCTAAAATAGTCAAGATAAGAATTTTAATTTGTTTTAAAAAAATTAATTTTTTTTATATTTGATCATATATAAATTTTAATATTAAATAATTATTTTATATTATGTTCAGCATAATTCTTAATCAATAAATTAAAAAAATCATTTCAACAATCTTTTTATCTTTCAATTAAATAGAACCTTTTGCATGGAGAGTGACGACTTATCATTAGTCAAGAAGTTGCCAGGTGGCAATGATTTGCAGTGCCACATCAACAGCAGCCCTTGTCCTCTGACATCTATGAAGATAAATACGTAAAAATAAATTGGGCAAATTACGCCTAGGCCCTTTAGTTTAATGCTTAATATAGCACAGATCCATATTTTTTAAATTATAATATCGGTCTCTAAAGTTTTAACAAATTATCAAATGGGTTCTTAAAATTTTTTAAAATTACTGTTTTTTCAAATGGGCTGCGGGGTCGCCGGTGGTCCGGCTACCGCGCAACGTGTCCACCGGCGGCTACGCGGCGCGCGCGTGTGAGGGATCGGGAGGACAAAGAGAGAGGCGGAATCTCTCTCTCCTCTCGATCCCGAGCATGCACACTGGCCGCGCAGCCAGCGACCACGCGACTTGCCGGCCGCCCAGCGCGTGTGAGCCGGATCAGGAGGAGAGAGAGAGGGGGCAGGGGTAAAACGATAATTTTAAAAAAAATTAATAATAAAAAAAAATCTATTTGATAATTTACTAAAATTCAAGAACCCGATGTTATAATTTTAAAAATATGGACACGCGCGATATTAAGTGTTATACTGGACCTAGGCGTAATTGACTAAAAAAAGTTAATACTTAAACTTTATATAAAATGTGGAAATTATAATTTAGTTTTTTATTTGCGGCCTATCACAATGCGACAAAACTGCTAATTTAAGTTGGTTAAAACAATATTATAATAAATAATATATTAATTCATCGTAACTATACTTATCTACAATATTATATTAGTTGACTAAACATTTCAATGATAATTTCTCACGCATTATATATTGAAGTCGATAAAAACAAATTCTTTTAAATATTTTGAGAAAATATGCATGTCAAATGAGTTAACTTTAAATGATTCGGGTGAACTAATTGAAGTTGTTGACTATTTTAGATAGTCGGTTATAAATAATATAAAATTAATAATAGAAGTCAAAGTTTACCTGAGCTACACTTAAGTCAACTTGAGAAATTCACGTAACAAAATTTGAAAATTGTGCTAGATGTAGAAATTAAGTTTTATGAATATTTTGTAAAAAATTGAAAATAAATCTGTTTCTCTCTCGACTCTGATAAGGATTGATTTCTTCCGGCAACTAGGACTAGGGGAACTTGAAGATGCCTTAGAAGAATCTTTCGTATTATAAACATCATGTAATCTTCACATTAAGTAGATATTTCCTTTTATGATTATAGAGTTCTGATATTGGTAATTGTTAACACTTAAATTCGGCATTGAATCTCAGTTGTACACGTAGTATTTAAAGGCTATTTTTATCATTGTGCATAATATTTTACTTATTGATTATAATATTTTACTAATCATACTTTTATTTTTGCAGATCTTTAACCTCGGTCATGAGATTTGATCACCCCCAGCTTATCCCTAACCTGGGCCACGATGTTTAGCTATCCATTTTTCATTAATAACATCGACCATAATGTTTGGCCATCTACTGTTCTCTGTAATATTGCCCACCAGCATTGTCCTTCCACAACTGTCGTTACCTCACAACCTGATAGAGATTGCCACGTCAGCATGAATCTCACTAAGTACAGATTCCTGCCAACCACACAGACTGAGGACCCTCGTGCCTTAGATTCTTGGGAGTGTAGTTAAGACAATAGGTATAAATTACTACATATTCTTTATTCTTTATTTTCGCTATCCTTGCACTCCTAATTTGAAATACTCTTACTGTTTTTTCTATCAATAACGTAATTAATTGATAAATGGCTTGGGAGTGTTTCAGTTTGAGCGATTGAATTCGACTAATTTCCAATTTAATAGATCAACCACTAACACAACTTCAAACTACTTTGGATGGTTAGATTCACTAGTTGATTTTGATAGTCTACTTCAACAGTGAGAGACCAATTTTCAAAGTAGTCATTTCTATGTTTATAACATTAAAAAAAAATCATTTTAACTCAAAAATATTTCTCAATTTTAGAAAATATGTCACAGAAGTGTTCCTCGGGTTATCTCCACGAGCTCTTCCAATTTAATATCGCCTATATTGTAGTCTTATATTTTAAGTTATAGTCGAGTATTTTTTTTTAGCTCCTATTTGGTTCATTCAAATTAAGCATAACTATTTAAAAAAAAATAGTATAGCTTATATAATTCTTAATATATCAACTAATTTTATTTAATATTTTTATAATTAATTAATTTTATTTTTCATTATATATATATATATATATATATTTTTTATAAAAAATTAAAGCTATACCTAATTTGGATATGAACTAAAATTTGGGCTTAACTCCTGGTTTTTTGAGAGGGGTCAGCTTCCAAGTTCCATCGACTGACCGGTGATAGCCGGTAAGATAGTCGAGTTACCGGCTTCTTCCTCCGCCGTCAGCTCTTTCCTGGAAGCTTCTTCGGCCATGACAAAATCCTCGCATGGCTTCTAGCTTATATTAATCCTCGGTCATTCCATCACGATACCCAGCAGCCTTATATATAATGGAGGAAACAAAAAGCTCACTGATTCTCTCCAAGGTCTGTGCCATTATCGATAGTCTTCCTCCTCCCTCTTCCAGTAGGTCCCTGTTTCTCCATTTGTCCCTGGGAAGATCTCAAATCGATGGCTAATGATTTCCTCCTCAAAGATTTCTACTCCGATCAGTTGTTCATGACGTTTTCCTCCCCCAACCTCAATCAGAGATCGATTGTCAATTTCTCCGGCGGCGCAAATCCTCCGGCCCCTGTTTTCACCTCTGCAAATGGAGTCCACGGAGGAAGCTCCCATGAGGACTCCGATGTCTTCTCCGACATCGTCCTCAGCTACATAAACCAGATGCTTATGGAGGAAGACGGCGAAAAGAATCTGGACTTGCCCCAGGAGCACCCGGCCCTCCTCGCCGCTGAGAAGCCCTTCTACGATATCCTTGCCGATACCCAGTCATCTTCTTCCTCCGAGCACAGTCTGATCAGTCCTCAGGAGAGAACCCCTGTTTCCGGCGTTGCCACCTGCGACATCCCGGAAGGACTCCCCGTTCAGCAGTTCAACGTCGTGGTCGAGGAGGCGAAGAAATTCCTTCCCAATCTCGAGAATCTCATAATCGGCGTGGCCGCCAGCGAACCTACTCCACCCGAAGATGGTCCTTTTACTCCTCCAAAGATCCGGAAGAACTTTCATGGCGATGACGATTTCGATTTGGAAACAGGGGAAGGCAGAAGAGCGAAGCAATCAGCCCTCTTCGTCGACAGCGACGTTCCGCCGGAGATGTTCGACGTCCTCCTCTGCAAAGACAGCCTCAAAAGCAGAGAAACCAGCGGCGACAGCCGGAAAACTCGGCAGAAAAGGCAACAGAGGAAGGAATCGCCGGACCTGAGCTTCCTTCTTCTCCAATGCTCCGAGGCCGTCTCACAGAACATGCTCCGGAGAGCTCACGATCTTCTTGCCGAAATCCGGCAGCGCTCTTCATCCTCCGGCGATGCCAACCAGCGGCTCGCCCACTGCTTCGCCAACGGCCTCGAAGCTCGCCTCACCGGCCGCGCCGACTGCGCCGGCACCCGCGCCTACTTCTTCCCCGGCGCCCGGACCGCCATGGCCGACATGCTCAAAGCCTACCAACTCTACGTCGCCGCCTGTCCATTCAAGAAAATCTCCGACTTCTTCACCAACCATTACATCCTTAACGTCTCCAGGAAGAACGCGAAGCTCCACATCATCGATTTCGGCATCTCCCACGGCTTCACCTGGCCCTGCTTCATGCAGCGCCTCTCAACCCTCCCCGGCGGCTCGCCGGCTCTCCGCATCACCGGAATCGAGGTCTCCCAGCCCGGATTCCGGCCAGCGGCGTGGGTCGAGGCCACCGGCCGGCGATTGGCTGACTACGCCCGGCGCTTCAACATCCCTTTCCAGTACACCCCCATCGCCTGCAATTGGGAATCTCTCCGAGTGGCGGACTTCAACCTCGACGACGACGAGGCGCTTGCCGTCACGTGCATGAACCGGCTACATAACCTCGCCGACGAGACCGTCTCACCTGAGTGCCCGAGGGACCAGGTGCTGACCACCATTAGAGAGCTGAACCCGGACGTCTTCGTGCTGGGGATCGTCAACGGCACCTACGGCGTGCCGTTCTTCGCTACGAGGTTCCGGGAGGCTCTGTTCCACTTCTCGGCGGTGGTCGACATGCTGGAGACGAACCTGCCGAGGGAGGTGATGTTACATCTCTTAAAAGAAGATTCATATTCTGCCTTAAAAAAAAATCACATTTTGGATCATAACTAGAGATTAAAATTTTTATTTTTTTTATAGAAATACAGATTAAAATTATACCTACAACAGTGCTGTAAACCAGTAATATTTGGGACTTTTTCTTTTGGTAAATAACATTTGTGTTTCTTTGATTTTAGAATGTTATCCAACAGGAGGAGCAGAGGAGGATGCTGGAGAAGCATCTGGTGGAGAGGGAGGTGATGAACGTGGTGGCGTGCGAGGGGACGGAGAAGGTGGAGCGGCCGGAGACGTACCGGCAGTGGCGGGGGAGGGTGGAGAGGGCGGGGATGGAGATGGCGGCCCTGGACGGAGAGGTGGTGGCGGCGGCGAGGAGGAAGGTGGGGGGATGTTACCATAAGGATTTCTTGATCGACGAGGATGGCAAGTGGCTGCTGCAGGGGTGGAAGGGGAGGACACTGCACGCCTTGTCGGCGTGGAGGCCGAAGCAGGGGAAGCAGAGTTGTTGAACTCGCTATGATATGATTGACTTCAAGTTTTGTTTTTTGGATTTCCAAAGATTGAAATCTTGAAGTTTTACTCGTTTTTGTTGAAAAAAAAAATTGTTTTTTTTTCAAAAAAAAAATTGTTTTTTTTTCAAAAAAAAAATGTAAGTTTGGCTGGAAGGAGACTCGTTTCTCACCCTACAGATATTGTAAACTACGTCGAGTCGAACATTACCTATAGGACTCGCCTGAGCACTACCGAAAGTGTGGACCGATAGCACCATGAGACCTTGTTTGATTTAAGGCTATTTTTTTTACCTAACATAAATTTTAATTATAAAAATTAATTTTATTTCACAACCAACGTAAATATGAATATTAGAATTGAAAGTATTTCACATTTTACATATTTTCTAATATTAAAATTAATTTTTCTCCCATTAAATTTTAAAAATAAATATTTTTTTTTCTTATCTAAAAAAAAAACTTGAACCAAACGAGACCTGAAGTGAATAATGATGTGAAACAATGTATTTCGTTTGCGAGAATATCTTATTTCTTATCATGTATTTCGCTTACAAATTTATGAAATTTTTTCCTCATAATTATTCACAAGTTAGTTTTAAGAATAAAAAAATGCCTTCCATTTCATCATATTTTTAATTAATTACGCTATACACACTTAAAATATTATAAAATCTTACATACACACATTATAACTTATTTTTATTATAATAAATAATCATAATTTTTCAATAACCTAACTATAGTTAAATTACAAAAAAATTGAGCCGTTCATCATATTATTTTAAGAATATTTAAATATGTTTTGAATAAAAATTTTAAAACTTTAATGTTTAGGTGGCAGCAAAGGAATAAGATATCCACGACGTGAATTAATTTTAAGACAAATCAGCGCTTTAGTATGATATTGAGGAAGAGAAAAATATGTACTATTAAGAGTAAAAATATAATTTTAATGATTTACAAATAGAATTTTTTTTTTCAAATAGATTTTGATTAAGTTTTAACTAAAGTGTGTGTATGTAAGATTTTATAATTTTTGAATGTGCATAACGTAATTAATTAAAAATAGATGAATAAAACATAAATAAAACTAAATGGTGTGATATATAGGTAATTATTTTAAATTTTTAATATATTGAACAAATCAGTGACATTTTGTCATTTAAAAAAATAATAATAACAGTTTTTCCTTTAAGTTTTACTTTAGAGAATAAAATATTCAGTCATTTTCTAACATCTTACAACCCCAAAAAAAATAAAAAGAACATATTACAATCCTGTTTGAGAAAAAGTTATTGAATTCGGACGGCCATACAGCTGAGTACGGGCATACGTGACGCCCTCTGATTAAGCGTTCGAACAGTGCGCCGTCCGCACCCAATAAATTTTCCTATTTAAGACCACCACAGCCCGAGTTAAAAATCGTATATTAAAGCTTATTTTAAATTGAATTAAAAAAAAGAATTTGATTCATTAATATCTTAATATTGTATTAATATTTAAATAATATTTTTAATAATAATTTTATAATTATTTACAAAATTATTTTAAATTAAAATTATAATTAAAAAATTTCTCTAAATAAACACCTCTTAAATATTTTTTAAAAAATTTATCCCTAGCCATAAACTCAAATGATACTCCACCTTAGAATTGAATAATTTTAATCAAATATCATATCACACATAAAATTTAATATTAAAAATTAACTTTATTTTACGTCCTACACACATTACTAAAATAATAACTAATTTATATCGCATCCTTCATATGTCTCAATATAATGACTAACTTTATATCACATCCCTCATATATCCAACATAATAATTAACTTTATTTCACATTATTCACAATTTTTAATAAAAAATTTTTTATTTAAATTTAATTTTAACCTTATTAAATTTAACTTTACAAACAAACAAACCCTTATTATTTATTTGCTATAATCTCAAAAAATATTTTAATAAATTTTAATTTTAATTTATTTTATTTCACATTAATGTAAATTTTAACATACAAATTTACTTTATTTTATACATAACACATATTCTAAAATAAAATTAATTTTACTTAAAATTTTTATCAAATTTAAAAATAAAATATTACATCAAATTTTTTTTTTTTATTAATTAAAAATAACTCAACAAATAAACAATCCCCATGATTAATCTAACATTGATATCAATTTGAGGTTTGGTTTGCACGCATCACTACTTTTAAGGGGAAAAAAAGGGCACCAGAATTAGGGGCGACAAAATGGGTCGACGGGTCGGGTTTGGGACGAAGCCGAATTCAACCCGAATCTGACTCGATTAATAAATAAATTGAGTGGTCGACCTGACTCGTTTATAGAGTATTTTTTGATAAATGCATAACCCAAACCGAACCCGACCCCTTTAATAAACGGGTAAAAATTCATGATCTATACCCGAAATTTGCGGATCGGATTCACGGATCGGGTCATATATTGCCACCCCTAAGCAGAATTTGCAATATTACGAGCTGTGCTCTACTGAATACTGATTAGTAATAGCAAATATATACTGATCACATAAAAAAATCACTCTTCCCTCTCCTCTGGAATGCAGGCAAGGGAGTTACTGAAATCAAATGTGGAAGAACTCAGAAACGCTCATAGATTTGGGTGAGCAGGGCTTTAAAATCAGTTGTTGGTGTACCAGTGCCCTCTGGCTTCGATGCTAGATCAAAGGCTTTGAACTTTGCCTCCTCAAACTCTAACGCCTGCAGCAAGATAAGTTTAAAGGAGTGAGTGGGTTCGAGTCTCAGTGATGATGACAATGTTAAAATATTTGATTTATAAATGACCTCGTAGTTCAATGTCGAAGTCACGACATTGAAAAGGAAGGCTAAAAATTACTTGCATATCATTACGAAGAATGCAGCTTTACATAGAGATGAATGGTTAACAGAAATCTACACAGATAACTATCAAACACATTTCACATGAGCTTAGCTATTTTGGGAGGATCACACAGAGTTGAACAGAAAAAACATCATAGCTCTGAGGTCTTCACATCATGCTTCTTGTTAAATATCTCCAATCCAACAAGCTCAATCTAAGAGGTTACAGTTCTCAGTTATATTGCAATAATAGCGTTACGTCGTTATACTTCCAAAATTTGATGGTATAAAAAACGAAACGGAAGCACAAGAAACCGAATTACTGCCGGAATAAAATACCTGAATGCAGAATTCAGCAACATCAGCTCTAGAAATTGTTCTGGTTTCAGTTTGAAGAAGTTCATCATTCTTGCCTACAAGCAGCTCCTTCACGCCCCCCTCCTTATCCTGCAACCCTCCAGCCCTGAGCCAAAAAGCAGAGCCAAATCATAGACTGAAACTCCAAATAAAGAGGAATCTTCCATGCTTGTTGTTACTGAAGATCTATCCCCAAAATCAGAACAAGCCCAAAAAAGGAACGAAACAATCAATATGAAACAAGACACCAACATGTTGAACTTCATGCTACATTTTTGTCTGTGCCTTGGAAGAATAAAGGAGAGGCATACAATGGAATGTGATGCTAGATAACAAAAGTCATTAAGCATACGTAGGAACCTGTTCCCTATATTTGATGTTTACAATATCGGAAAGGACAAGTTACACCCCTCCCGCTATTCTCAAATTAGTACAAAAGATGTTTTTAGTCTATTAAAGCAAATTGTAATATCTTGAGCTTCCTTCATATCTCGTCTGTAAGTAGCAACAATCAAGGATCTAAGAACAACTATTATTCGAAAATAGTAAACAACAGTTCACTAGTCATCAACTTTTGAGGACGAGCAGTTTCACCACTTTGATGTTTTAATATAGGCTACAATATTATTAGGTATGGTGTACACTAGATTTTAGTTGTCGCACCATAGCACCACTATCACAAAAGTGACGAGCAACTATTTATTTAGGCGAGATGACAGATTTGGGGAAAGAGGTAGTAATCATAAAGTAGGTCTATCAACGGGCCGAATCCGGATTGGATCGACCACAACTTGAATCCAAATCTATAATATCTTGAATTGAGTCAAATATGGGTTAAATATCGGATCTGGTCATGGTCGACCCGGATCCTCTCGGGTCAGAACTCAGGTTTTTGGGTTTGATCCATTTACAATAAATATCACTTGAATTGTTTTTTGCAGTTAGATTGAGGATAGCATTAAATGTAGTGGAAATGAAATTAGAGAAGAAAACATCGTATTTTTATAAATATTAAATTTTTTAATATAAACATTACAGTGTTACATTATTTGTATAATATGTATATAATACAAGATATATTGCATAATATGAACTTATGAAGGAGAATCAAGAAACAACTGCACTATATGCACCAATACAATCTGTAAGAATCTCCTTTGATCAATCAAAATGATACTATCTATTCGAGCCTTCGAGCCTTCCCACAAAAGAATTATCAGCTATACTAAGCATATGTATGAATTAGAAATTAAATAAAATTAAATGGGTTGGGTTATTGGTGATTCAAATTTGACTCATTTATTTGTAAACGTAGTGGGTTAGTAAACGGGTCGGGATGACGAGTCAAAGAAAAGGATCCTTTTGGTGGTTAATCGGAATGGATTAGGTCATGACCCGATTCATTGACAATCCTACCATAAAGGAATAAGCAATATTTTTAGGGAAATAATGTGCATCTATGTCAAAAAAAAAACGTATTTGCATGGAAATAGGTGGTTACTGATCCATTGAGGTCAAGAATGCTAATAGAAATGCAAAGTTCAAATGTGATAAAACTTTTGTAACCAATAAAAGAGAAAGGACTTACAGATATCCCCATAATGTTGTCTTTATTACTCCTATTAACTTCAAAGATGAAGATTTACATTTTAAACTCTTAAAAGTGATGAATAGTTTATCACTCTCAAACGTTTCCATCTGTCATTCTATCACCACCAAAGATGTCAAAATTACCCACTTTTCAATATAACATGTCTTAATTACATATTTTCAGGGGTGGTGTAAACATTAATATTTGAATGACAAGGATAGTTTTTGGGTCACATATATAATTGTCCCCAAAAAATGACAAAATAAAGTTACTAACCTTACAATTGTGTATGGTATGCCGGAGTCAACCAAGTATTGTTCTGCCTTCCGCTTCCACACCTAAAGTACATAGTTTGAATTTCTGAGCAAAAAATACATAAAAAAGAAAATCCAATAGTTCCATCTGAACATAATGGTAAGGGCTCAAAGAATAATAAAAAGCATATGTTGCTTTGTATTGCAAGTTCTAGCACCTATCACAATATTACAATTTGCATCTAAATGAATTCATTTGTCAATTAATACTTGCATTCAGCATTGACAACTGCTTGAACAGGTCCACTGCTCCACATCCCCCGGAGCTTGCATCTTGGATCAACAATGCAAATTACTCCGGTAGAAGTGCATGTAAAGAAGTGCAACGCCAAGCTTTTCATGATAATATTATCATAAAATTAGCAACATTCTGATATCTAGCGGAAGAGAACATCAATATGATCTTTGATGAGCTTGAGCTTCAAGTCAGAAATGAAAGATCTGAACATGCATCATAAGCTTTTTCTGAACAATGATAAATATTTGTATGCGGCCAAATCTAAGAAAAACACTGCACAGAGAACCTCAGAACCATTTAATGAAACTAGAAGAGTTGTTATGCTCAGAAACAGAATCTGAGAGATAGTGAAAATGATCAGAGAGCTAAGAAAATCCACTAAAATGAAATATCAAGTTGTGTGATGGGATTTAAAAAAAAAATTACTCACCAATATATTTCCATTACCAAGGCTATTCAAGGGGTGATTAGGATCTGTTCCACCCATAGAACCAACCAGAACTATGTGCTTCACCCCCACCGCCTTGGCTACTTGCGTTAAAAACATCGGAAAGCTTACAATTTAAACATGAGGTGAAGCAAAAAAAGAAAACCCAGACTGAAATTGCTTACCAGCATCAATCTGATTTTTCTGCCCAATCCAATCAACCTACTTGTCCAAGGTTCAAAAGATAAGCATAATGGGAAAAGATCAAAATCGCATTAAAAGGCAATGACGGTCTAGTGAGCATGCCTGCTCTGGATATGATCCATCCTCAAAATAGAACTCAGGCCTTCCACCCTTGCTCGGATCTAATCCTGGCTTCATTTTGGGGACAGCACTAGTAAGAATTATAAGGGAATCGATGCCTTGGACTGCAGGGATGATGCTTTCAGCATTCCTTATGTCGGCTATAAAGACATCATCAGCTCCCCCAATTTTCTCTTTGCTCTCCTGCATCCTCACGAGACCCCTAGCAATGTATTTGTCTGGTCTCTCCTTCAATTTCTTATACGCAATTTGACCTAAAATACAGGAGAACCATCCATTGTCAACTGAAGACTTCATGATTCCTGCTTCCTATAAGAAAATGCAAACTTGCCCAAGTTGTTGCCGCTCGAATATATCATGTAAAAGATTAAGGTTATCAATTGCTCATGGATGTTCTGTACTTGTTGACAAGTGGCTTAAAATAATTTGCAAATGCCTTAATGATCTAACATCCTATGAATAATCTGTTGAAACGGGAATCAAAAGAAAATGGTGTAACATGTGACCAAAATTCTCTTTTCAATTCATTTCTGTATTAGATATCCAACAATAAGCAATGGCCGGAATCAGATGAATAGTTTCTTGAAGCAATTGGCGGACTTCCCTCTTCTACCCATCAACCGCCTTCTTAACCACTATATCAGTTTGTATCAAAGATTCATCAAGTTTTCTGCATCAACCGGCAAAAGAGATAATCGAACTTCTTAATCAGGCTTCTAAATCGTCAATCTTTACACCAAGGACAACTGCTAAACGTCAACCGAAATCAAAATCATCAAACCAGAACATGCAGAAGAAACACCATGCAGAGAAACAGCGCAAGCAAATTTCAGTTTCCAGAAACTGAACCACTCACCAGTTCTACCGCCGGCGCCGGTGACGAGAACAGTTCTCAGGGGAGCATCGGCCATGGCCGCCGCCGAGAGCACGCCGCTACTAGCCCTAGCTTTCCGACAGAGCAGAAGGTATCGCGAGGTGAGCAAGGCCGCAGAACTCTCTCGAAGGCCGCTGAAGTCTGAGATCGAAGGGTTAAGAAACGGCGATGAAGGAAGTAGGACACGTGTCATCAGCGCAACGGTCAAGGTCTCACAAGCAAGTGGGTTGCGCCTTCCAGCGGATCAACTCCGAATTGGGTCTTGACGGGAGAGCCTATCGCCGGCTACCGGCGCCGGCGACGGGAGCTTTCCGACGTCGAGCAATGCGAGACGACGAGAGCTGCGAGTGGAAGGCCTCTCGTTTTCAGCAGCCTTATCGCGTTATCTGGGGTGGCAGCATTTTAATGAATGTTTTGCAAATAGAACGAAAGATTTACGATCTTAAAATTTAATCGGAAGATCTAACCATAATAATTTTAATAAATATTTATAAAATATAATTTAATAATAATAATAAATACAGTGAGAATGCGAGATTAAAAAATTAAATTTAATAATATTAATTTATTTAAAAAATATTATCAAATAATAAAAAGAGATAATTACTTAGGTGCCACACAATTTAGTTTTATTTATACCTTACCCATCCATTCTTAGTTAATTACGCTATGCACACTTAAAATATTATAAAATCTTACATACACACATTTTAATTTATTTCTATTATAATGAGTAATCATAATTTTTTAATAACCGTTAATAGTTAGATTACAAAAAATCTGAGTCGTTCATCATATTATTTTAAGGATATTTAAATATATTTTGAGTGAAAATCCAAAAACCTTAATGTTTAGGTGGCGGGAAAGGAAGAAGACATCCGCGACGTGAATTGATTTTAGGACAAATCAGTACTTTAATATGGTATTGAGGAAGAGAAAAATATATACTATTAACAGTAAAAATATAATTTTAATGATTTACTAAGAGAATATTTTTTTTCAAATAGAATTTGATTAAGTTTTAACTCAAATGTGTGTATGTAAGATTTTGTAATGTTTTGAGTGTGCATAGCGTAATTAACTAATAATGAATGGGTAAGGCATAAATAAAACTAAATTGTGTGACATGTAGGTAATTATCCCTAATAAAAATTATAAAATTATTACTATAAATAATAAATAATATAATTTAGTTTTATAAAAATTAATTAAATTAAAAAAAATAAAAAGAATATTTTTTACTATCACACTTGCAGGATTTAATTCCAATTACTAAAAAAAATATAGAATCATTTTCGTATTGATTTATATCTGAAGCTCTAAATGAACTGATCGATTTAATTCCAACAGTCAATCAGTTTTTTGATTTAACCCTAGTTCTAATCGGTTCAATCCTAGTTCAATATAAAGCTAATTTTGGGTTAAATCACCGGCTGAACTGAACGGTTCAATCTAATTTTTAAAACATTAATTTGCATAATTAAAAGCAAAAAAAAAATTATTTTTGTAGATTTATATTAGGAATCAAAATGTAATTGTTAATATAACATCTAATTAATAAATTCATGGTGACTCGCATTTGTGTTCAAAAAAATATAATTACTTAAAAATATATCAATCATGTTATTATAATAATATTATATTGTACGTAATAATTTGTCTATCATAATTTTTTTTTTTCATTCTTATTTTGTAAACTTATACAAATATAATATAATCTAAATAATGCGGTCTTATCTTAGATCAATGAAAAGTTCAATAATAAAAGTTGAGTTATTAGAATAAAAATGAATACATGATAAAACAATTATTAAAAAAAATTCACATACTTGAAAGTAAATAAAAAATTATTATTTCATATAATATAATAGAAATAAATAATTCATACACTTAAGCTCACTTAATAAGATAAATATTTGATTGTTGTTATTGTATGTTATATTGATAAATTTTCGCTGGAAGAGAGATATTTCTTGTCTCATGAATTTTTAAAATATTCTCAAATAAATGTTAATTGATTTTTGTGCTTTTATTAGTTTTATTTTAGTAACGTAACTATTGGGACACACTTATACTTGTATCGATAAAAATTCTATCGAGCAAATATTAATAAATACGATAAAATAATATTTAAACCTTAAATACTAATAAAATGGCAATCTCTAAAGTTTCAATTTGCTTTTGTGTCATGATCATGCATCATATCCTAGTTATTGTAATGTGACATCATTCCCATAAAATATTACATCATAAAGATAATAGAACTGTCAATATGAAATCAGTTGTAATATTAATTTTATTACCATAATTAGTTCAATAAAGTAACTCAAAATAAAATTATTTAACCTCAATATCAATATTTTGATGTGTACTATAATTTTTTAGATATATATATATATATATATATATATATACATGTATAATATCTTGCACATGTGAATATATTATAAAATAATTTGTATTGAAGAGATAAAAGCATAAAATAAATTTTAAAATGAGATGTCATTTAATATTATGTGATGTTATATAGAAAAATAATTATTTAATTTGATGATATCAAAAAATTATAAAATTATCACTCAAAAGATTATAATAAATATCATATAGTTAGATAATATGACGTAATATTAACACAATATTAAATTAAATATTATTATAGATTTAAAATAATGTGCGGTTTCATTAAATAAAGAAATTTATTTGAGTGATGGTTAGCTTGCTTTATCACGACTCATTCATAGCCAAAGTCGTCGTAGGAAATGAAGTGTATAGTATACATGAAGGAGTTATTTTAATTAGATAAGTATATCTAAATTTATGTGATAATAATTATGTTATTTATGAATTATATCTGATCAATATTGAGCTAATTAATTTTAATCAAATTTAAATTGAACTTGAGCCTACCCTACTGATATGTATTTAAACTTTCATCTCACATACATATTTTACTATAGATTATAAAGTATTTAAATAAAATTTAAGTTATTATTTTAAAATTAATTTTTTTTAAAAAAACTCAATAGTGTTAAAAGATATTTTTATTTTTTCAAGTTAAATATGTGTTTTTTATTTTTATTTTTTAAATTTATTGTATCATTGTATTATCGTATTTGTATCATATCATATTCATAAAATTTGCATGGAAGAGAGCCCAAAAACTCCAATTATCTTTTAAAACATTTTACTAATTGTTTATATTTATTTATATATATTTTATATAAATTTTAGGTTAAATTGCATCAAGGCCCTGAGATAAGGAGGGCACTAAAAATTGGTCCCTACATAGTTTTGATTTTTTTTTAGAATCTCACCTTTTTAGCAGCTATTTTTTAATAAAAAAAATTAATTATTTTTTTATTAATTTAAATAATTCACACATTCCAAGACCATATTATGCTATTCTATCTTTAAAAATTAATAAATATTTAAAATTTAAAAACTAAAAAATATTAATATTATTATTTTAAATTTGTATTTTAAAAATAGAAAAAAATAATAATTAGGAATAATTTAATAACATAATAATAAAAATTTAACAATTATATATTAATTAGGATCACAAAACAGTATTTTCATGATCTCATATGCCCAAAATAAATTTTTTTAAAAAGTTGAGATCAAGTTTCAATATCCTCCACATGCAATTTAATCTAACTTTTAATATTAAAAATCTACATTTTTTCATATCTACATAAATAATATAAAAATTAATTTTATTTTTATTTCATATTTTATATATATTTTTCATAATTTAATTTTAAATATTATTTTATATTTTCACACATTTTAATAAAAAAATTTATCATTACTCCATATATAATATAATTTTTAATAATAAATAAATAAAAGCATTAAAGTTTTTTTACATCTAGTCCATCATAAGTAAAAATTACTAACCCCAAAATCAAACGCATAACTAACGCTTGGTGCACCATTTTAAAATCGCACATCGAAAAAAAAAAATCATTTTAAAATCATCATATCTTTTTTAAAGGGTAAATTGTTTTAAGTCTAATCCGAAGAACAATACAAATTAATTTTAATTTTAAAAAAATGTCATTTTTAATCTCCTTTTTAAAATTCGGGACATTTCACTGAACTTTTAAAAAAAAAAAAAAAATTTAATTATTTTTTGATTAATTCAAATTATTTATATATTCTTTTAGTATCATCTATTTACATATTTTAAAAACCATTAAGTTACTTAATATTATATTTATTTAAAATTTAATAAAAATCTCAAATTTAATTTCTTTAATCTCTTTTTTCTATCTAAAAATTTAAAATTAAAAATATTAATATTAATATTTTAAAATTATATTATAAAAAATCAAAAAATAATAATTATGAATAGTCTTAATAAAAAATAATATTATATTTTAATTAAGACTAGACAATAATACCTTTACAATCTCAAGACCCAAATCAAAATTTTGAAAATACTAAGACCAATTAGCAACACCTTTGAGGTGTTAATAGTAATTAATAATTTTATATATATTTATTTTACATCTTACATAAATATTAATATTTATCAATAATTTATTTTATATTTTATATAAATTTTAATATTATAAATCAATTACAATTTATCTTTTAATATATATAAAATCACAATAACAATAACAATCAAGCCTTAATCCCACTAGGTGGAATCAGTTACGTAAATTTTTTGTTTTCATTGTGCTCTATCAGTTACTAAATTTTATTAACGAATATGCCAATATTAAAATAAAATTGTTTCACATTATATCATTACTTTTTTTCAATTTCTATATTTGGAAAATCCAAAGGAGAATTACATATGTCATTTTTAAAGAAATATTTTTTTACTAATTTAACATATACAAATATCACCTCATGTTTTAAATACAAAATTATGAATTGCATTTTTATATTATTGAATGGCTAAATCCTCCGCTCCTTTAACTGAACGAAGGACTAGATCTTCCCCAATTTAATAAAAAAATATAATTTATAATTATATATATTTAAATATCTTATTTTGAGAATTAAATAAATATTTTTTTTTTAGGATTATAATTTTAATATTGAGACATAAGTTAAAGAAAAAATTATGATTGATTTATAATATTAAATTTTATATGAAGAATAAAATTTATTTTACATTATGTCATTAATTTTTTTTTCTCTCCTCTCATCCCAAAATAATTTAGAGGAAATTATATATATTATTTCTAAAAAAAATATTTTACTGATTTAATCTTAAAAATTAAATATTTATATATATCATCTTTGAATGCATAATTATGAATTATATTTTTTTATATTGATGAATGTCTAAATTCGCCTCTTTTTTAATCGAATGAAAGGCTAGATCTTTTTTAAATTAATAAAAGAGGTGTAATTTATAATTATATATTTAAAATATATGAACACATAAAGTTAAACTTGAATAGAGATATTTTTTATTAAAAATTGTGAATGATGTGAAATAAAATTAGTTATTATATTGAGATATATGAGGAATGTGATATAAAGTTAGTTATTATGTTGGGATATATAATAAATGTGATATAAGTTAGTTGTTATTTTAGTAATGTGTGTAGGATGTGAAATAAAATTAATTTTTAATATTAAATTTATGAGTGATGTGATGTACCTAGTTAAAATTAAATAGATTAATTTTTAATGGCCAAACAAATAGAATATTATTAGTGCTGAACTTCTACAGCACCGCAAAAATAATTAATTGAAGCACAAATCTAAAATTAGGTGTTACAATCAAATAAAATAGCTAATCTATATGTTAAAATATGATTGAGATTTTTCGTAAAATAAATAAAAATAGTTATCCAAAATAAATCAATTATATGCTTGAAATTGTATATAGAGCCGTTAAAGAATTACAGAAATGACGAATGATCAGCCGGTCCACCCGATCTCCGTCAAGGTAACGGCGCTAGTCCGCCTGTCTTGACGGCGATTGAACGTTAACGGACAGAATCAGCATTACCTCGGCCGTTAGGGCTTTTCTTCGAGCGCGATCGGTCGCCGCCAACCCACTGGCTCTGGCTCCCCGCACTGGCCGTAGGCTTCTTCTCTTCTTCCTCCTCTGTCCTCGCTCCCAGTCTCGCTTCTCCTCCCCTCTCCCTTCTGCGTCACTTTATTACTTGCTTTCCCCCGCTAGCTTGCTTTCCCGCTCCGTCTTCGTCGGAAGGGAAGCAAAGGGAGGAGGAGGTGGGATGCTCGACATTAACCTTTTCCGCGAAGACAAGGGCAATGATCCGGAGCGCGTACGCGAATCGCAACGACGTCGGGGAGCCCCCGTCGAGCTCGTCGACGAGGTCATCCGCCTCGACAAGGCGTGGCGCCAGCGTAAGCCACGATCAAAACCTCTTCTTTTCTTTCTTCTATCTGTTTTGGGAATGTGATCCTTTTCCTAACAGGTCAATTCGAGCTCGATTGTCTGCGGAAGGACTTCAATCGTATCAACAAGGAGATTGCGCAGCTTAAGATCGTAGTCTTTTGCCTCTCTTTTTAGTGCAGTTTTGAGTGTTTTTTGAGCAGAAAGTTTTTAGATTGGATGTTGAGCGGATTGGTTGGTTTTGAAGGCTAAGCAAGATGCGAGTGAAAAGATAAAGAGCACTGAGGATAACAAGAAGCTGACGGTGGAGAAGACAGAGGAGGTGCTGCAGGCGAAGGCTGAGCTTGAGGCCAGGCTGATGGCTATTGGGAACCTTGTGCACGATTCTGTACCCATTAGCATGGATGAGGTTTGTTTTGACTGTGGTGGAAGTAAGAAGAAATACGAGTGTGGTGGGAAAGAATGGAAGATAACAAATTTCTTTGATATTTTCAGGCAAATAATCAGGTTGTGAGGACATGGGGAGAGAGACGGATGGAAGGGAAGCTCAGGAATCATGTAGAGCTCGTAGAGAAGCTTGGCATTGCTGATATGAAAAAAGGCATGCTTATAATTATGCCCCATATCATTTATTGACCTTAAAGAATGAGCTGTAGGGATGACTATATTTCATTTCTCAGTTAGTAATGTGCTTGTCTGTTAATTGGAAATAATGGAAAATAAAATCTTTGATATTTGGCATAGAATATACAAAAAGATTTAGGTAAATTAGAGTTAACATCAAACGTTGCATTGGACAAATTACTTGGTGAAATGTGATCAATAAAGCAGATGATGATAGGTGCCTTGGGTCTCGGTACCTTGTGCATGCTTGCGAGTAAATGTTCACCTTGTAGCTTTTGAATATAGTATAAATTGATACGTGCATTCACAAAACATCTAGCAAACAAGCAGTATGCGTGTGGGGGGGTGTGCGTGCGTGTGCAGGGTTGGTGGGTGGGTGGGGTGTGCACACATGCGTACATGTTTTTATTGTATGTACATGATGATGCCATTTCCAGAAATATCAATATTGTGTGTGTGTGCACATGCTTGCAGGTATTTATTGTGTGTGAGCATGTGCTCAGCATGCTCATGTCATTTCCAGAAGAATTAAAATTGAGGTTACATAAATGAGAACTAAAATACGGTAATATTTTGAGGTATGATGATCAAATTCTTGAGGAATGAGCATGAAAAAATGTAGGGGAATGTTGTTAATCATGGTCAGGGTTATACTAAAAAATTGGGTAAAATAGAGTTGACACCACTTCCAGTACCAAATAAAAATGATTGATGATTACATAGTGTACCTGTGACGTCCAGGTATTTTATAATTCATCTTTGTATTGGATTGCTAATTTAATTTCCCCATGTGTTAGATTTTAATTTATATATGTTTGTTAAAAATATATAAATACAATTTTTAATTCAAAAATAGACAATTCTAAGTGCCTCTATTGATTGAGGTTAAATTAGCTTAAGTTTAGTGAGATCTATTGATTCTAATTAAAGAAGATTAAGTTGGTCAATTAACCACCAGGTAGGTTGCATGCATTGGCTATGTGAACAGTACTTAACATTTGGCATTATTTAAATGCCACTTTGCAGAAATGAAAAAAGAAAGAAGAAATCAGCAAGTTAAGCTTTTGGGGGAAAACTCTCCATTTTCTCCTCGGTTTTGGCCGGCAGAGAGGAAAGGGAGAGATAGGCGCTGGGGGCTTGCATGAAAATGAAGGAATAGTAGGAGAGGAGGAAAATCAAAAGAGCTTCTTCTATCACTTAGTTCTAGCTATTTCCTACTTCTTCCTCTTCATTAAACTACAACTAAAGGGCTTTGGAGTAGATTTCCTGTAGAAAAACTAGGTAATCGCGAACATCAGGTAGCCGGTAGGCACAACTATAACCTGCACTGTAAACTTTAAATCTAATGTAAACTTGAGCTAGTTTGAATGTGTTCCTTGGAACCTTAGTAGGCATGTAAATGATGAAATAGCAATGAGATAATTTAAATTGGCATGCTTAGTTTAGCTTGCGATTTTCTGCTCTCCCTGTTGAATAATTTTGAGGTTTGTTTCCTTAGTTGTTAGAAAAATGAGATTGTAGAGTGAATACTGACTAATACATTTTATATATTGTGATATTTATAGCATTTTTCTTAATTTGTGTGAAATCATGAATTATGCTTAGTCATGTTGAAATAAATGCTATGCACTTGACGTCTTATATATCCACCCTTTTCTGAAATGTTATGTTGCCGATTAATTCAAAGTGAAATTAAAATATAAAAATAAGCACTAGTATACAGTCTTGAGTAATAGACATATAAAAGTGAAGTTATAGACTTGTGGAACTTAGTAAAGAATTGTAGAATAGAACATCTGTTGTTTAGAGTGACAATGAAAAAAAAAGTGAGTTTCTTGTTGCAATTATGCCCTTGCCCTTGGCTTGAGCACATTATATGATATTTGATCTTATGACTAAGATATAAGAGCGATGTAAAGGTCGTTGTGACTCATGAGTCACACAATTGATGAGAAGACTTCTCTGCCCCATGGCAAATACATTTCACTAGTAATGTAAGGATCGGCGTGATGTATGGGTCACGTGGATGAAATACTTGTAGAAGAGACAACTGAGTCGTAATCCAAAAAACCAGGACCAACTCAATAGATAAAGTTATCAAGTAAAAATGAGACAAAACGTTGTGAATTTTAAGTTGCTTCTTATAGTAATCTATGTCATATTCATTGGTTACATATGATGCCTATTAGCGATACATATTTATTGTCTTACTCTAAAATAGTATTGCATACCTGTATGTCATTTTCTTTTACTTTAGCATGTTGTAGTTTTTGCCCACTCAGTTCTAGGGTCGGTGGACTATCAGCTTTTTACAGTAGGTACTAGCGCTGCGATAAAGTACAAGAGAAAGGACAATTAGGAACTCTTGAGGAACTATCTTATATTATATTTAGTATTGTACTTTTTGTCACATCCCTAGAGAGAGACTTTTGGTAAAAGGATATAATATAAAACTTGTTTCTAAGTTGTATTGAAGTTGTGAACTCTGATATATTATAACTATGTGATATATGAATCTTGCTCAATCATGTTAAGCTTATTTGATTTTGGTAATTGTATTGTCCATTGCTTACTGTTACTCTATAAACTTTTTGTAATGTAATGAAAGGGTGAATAAGGCGTTATAGTTTAGTGTTTTGTGACCGCCCAAGCGCGACACCGACCTAAGTGCTCTCATATGCCACTGCGTTAGGTCTATATGTTGAGTCGGGGCATGTCAGTACCTGAGCCAACTAGGTGGAATTATGGTTTTTGATGGAGTTAAATGAATGATAGCTATTAATGCACTTCGTTAGTCATAAAGAAAGCTATTTGATTCAACAAATTTCTCCTTTGCATTAAAGTATTTGGTTGCTGCAGATATGTTAATATCACCTAAGAGGACTGTGTGGGGCAGAGTACATTGTAGGATTGATGTAGATTAATATAATGGCTTACTGAATCCATGGCATTTTTGGCTATGCAGGAGCTAATGTAGCTGGTGGAAGAGGTTACTATTTGAAGGGTGATGGTGTCCTTTTGAATATAGCACTAATAAATTTTGGTTTGGCGTTTCTGAGAAAGAAGAATTATGAACCATTACAAACTCCTTTCTTCATGAGGAAGGATATAATGGCAAAGTGTGCTCAACTTGTTCAATTTGATGAAGAGCTCTACAAGGTAAATACAAACGATTTTATGTATTTATTTTCCTAATTGAGAAGCTAATCCTTTCAGCTGAAAGCTTTTTTTTGGAATTTCTGTTGTGATATTGTGACTTGAGAACTACTTAAAGGAGAATTTTTTTCTAGCTAAGTTTCTGTCAGTCCATATAATTTGATTGATCCAGTGCTTATACAAGAAAAAAGGGATTCATTTAGAGGTAAAAAGTGCATTGCATATGAATTCAGTTTTCAATACAATTGTTTCATGTTTAAAAACACATGTGGACGGATGGACAAGATATAATTTCATTATGCATTTCGGATTTTAGCAAAGAAAACTTCTAACTAGCTTCTTTTTAACAATTTTTTTTCTTTTATAGGAAGTAAACTGACAAATTATGTAGGTTTCCATTGGGGGAAAATTTCCCCAAGAGCATTATTGGCTTTATCTACAATTTTTTGGTTGTAGGACTTTACTATTCATCCTAAGTTGGGGTAAGAGTTAGGCCCCAAGATCGATAATTGTTCAATATTTATATTGATAGTTATCTTAAATGGAGCTCGATTCAGTTTATTGAGCTGAGCTATGAGCTATGTTTGGATTGGATCAATACGAATCGAATTTAGCTTGATTTCTTTGTTTAAAATATCAATACTATGATTTATTTATATAATATTATACTTTAATATTTGTATACAAGTATGAGTGACCTAGCAGTTATGGTATCTGTTCACTTGGCTTATAGGCATAGTTGACCCAAGTTTAAATCTTGGTGGAGGCACCTTCATTTTTTATTAATTCTCACTTTAGAGGACTTGAGCTGGCTTGATTAAGGCTCAAGATTACTTGAAGCGATTGCTTATCGAGATGAGTTGACTCAAACTCGAAGGGTTCGAGTCATGAGGTGAGCTTGAGCAGTGCCTAACTTCACTCAAACTTGGATTCTTCTCATCCCTAAGCCTAAGTTAAGGCCGAGCCATAAGTTGGCCTCATGCCTCAACTTCTAGGTTTATAAGCTTTAGCAGGTTCCTAGGCTTGGTTATACCTTTTAAAAAAGGACAAAAGTTGTCCAAAGAACAAAAAATTGAAAATGATTGACATAAGTCATAGTTTTGCCTTTTATTGGGCTAAGTTATGGCCCTGCCTTAATTTAGGCTGGAAACAAGCAAAACTGATGTCCCTTCTCCAATTAAAGTCTTGGCTGTTCAATGCCTTTCTGTGTGGAGGATGATTTTTTTTGTTAATCTTCTGCAGGTTACGGGGGAAGGAGAAGACAAATATCTCATTGCTACGTCTGAACAACCATTATGTTCATATCATCTTGAAGAACGAATCTATTCAACAAGCTTACCACTAAAGTATGATATAAATAAGATAATTCAGTTATGCTCCTTTTATTTGTGATTTGCAATTGTTTGATATTGAAGACATTCTCCAACTAACCACAAAAATGAATTTGGTATGAGATATGCTGGATATTCGACTTGTTTCCGGAAAGAGGCTGGATCTCATGGTCGTGATACATTAGGCATTTTCAGAGTTCATCAATTTGAAAAAATAGAGCAGTTCTGTATCACAAGTCCAAATGATAACGCATCTTGGGAGATGCATGAGGAGATGCTTAAAAATTCAGAGGAATTCTACCAGGAGGTAAATACTTATAACTAATTTCTATTTTAGGCCTTTTGGTATAAATCTCAAAGCAATTTTATTATTATTATTATTATTATTTAATCTTGTTTTCGCCATGGATATTGATTGTCTGCAGCTCAAGATCCCCTATCAAATTGTATCCATTGTATCTGGTGCTCTAAATGATGCAGCTGCCAAGAAATATGACCTCGAAGGTTGGTTTCCTGCTTCAAAGATGTACAGAGAGCTCGTATCTTGTTCAAATTGTACCGACTATCAGGCTAGGAGACTAGGAATTGGTTTTGGACAAAAGAAGGCAAGTTTCTATTCCATTGTGTCTCATACTCTGATATTGTATTATATATGTTTTTTGCAAATAGTTTGTAGTTAACTGGTTTGGGCTGATGTTCAGCCAAAACTGATGTAAAAACTATTTCTACATCAGTTTCGGTTCAATCCTATCTGAAAGAATTGATTTGATTTGCTTGCTTAAACAAATCAAAGTTTACTTCTTTGTTGAATCTACATTGTGCCTCAAGTAAAAATGATTAAGTAGAAATAGATCCACCATTCTATCTTTAGATTGATTTTAAGTCAATCTGATGAAAGGAACTCCCTTTGGACAAAACCTATTATGGATGGCCTTACACAAAACAAGTTTAGCTATTCTGTTGAATTGACTATTTGTCTAAAGTTTACTACTATTTTTAGCTGAAATACCTCCAAAATCCCCACCCTTTTTGATTAAATGGTTGATTTATATTTCTCAAACAAATCGAGGTTTGCTTTTCGTTGAATGGCCTTTTATCTCAAGTGAAAACTCTTTGTAGTGAAATTAGGGGCGAGAGCGATCTGAGTTCGAGTCGAGCGAGCCACAACTTAGGTCCAATTCTTTGATTTATAGATCGATTCAAGCTCAAGCTGGCCTGTCTCGACTAGCATTCGATTTCGAGTTGGCTCGAACATTAATCAAGCCAACACGAATCCTATGGTGAATTGAGAATTATATTAAAAAAAATTAAGTAGCCTTCATTGGGTTTTAAATATGAGTTAATCATACCCATTGACTTGCCCAACATATACTCTAACTATTATATCTTACATTCTATTTTATAAAATTAAGAAATAATTATATTATTTAAATAATTATATTATTTTATTTAGAAAGTAATATTTGGGCCAACTTCGATCTGAACTGATCCTATCCAACTATGGCTCAAACTCGCTCGATATTATTATGAGCTGTAAATATAGCTCATGATTTGGCTCAATAAACTCAACTCGAGTTTGATTCGAACTAAATATTGAGCGATTATCGATTGGGCTAAACTCTCGCCTCTAAGTGAAATCAAGCCAAAACAGTGTTTCTTGATTGATTTCACGTCAATCCTATCTGAAGAGGCCAGTTTTAGTAAAACAATGTCTTGACTTCCCTTCTTGATTAAGCCAAGGATTTTGATTCTATTCTCTCAACCTTATGTCTTAAGTTAAAATTGCATGCAGCCTAAATTAATCCAATGTAATATTTCCAGATCCAGATGTCAGATCCGAAAGGCCACATTTTGAACAGAACAACGGCGTGGTTTGGTTTATTTATGAAATCAAAGTTTGCATTTCTGTTGAATTGACCTTTATGTCTCAAGTTAAAAGTTAAAAACTATCTTCAGCTGAAATAGCTTCCTAACGGTTTTTTCTAGATTGCTGTTGGGTTAATCAGAGTTAAAAGTACCCTCTTTATGAATAGAACCATGAGTTTAATACTTTATCAAATCAAAATTTGTGTTTCTCTTGAATTGAAATTTTGACTGTAGTTAAAATTATTTTCAGCCGAATTATATTCTAGTTTGATTTTTGGTGAATATGATCTCCTTTGTGAACGGAACCAAGGGGTTGCCTTTCTTAATCGAAACGGGGCATGTGTTTCTATTGAGTCAACCTTTTGTCTCATGTCATAGCCATTTTCAGCTGAAATAGATCCAAAACAGTATTATAAGATCCATTTGGCTAAATCTGATTCGACATTCCTTCTTTTTTAACCAGATCCAAGGAGTGATTTCCCATCAAACGGGGGATTTCTTTCTTGCTGAAATCCAGCTTATATTGCAATTTTTTTTTTTATCATGTGCATGTTTATCTGCAGAATGATGAGCAAGCAAAGCAATTTGTGCACATGCTGAATTCGACCCTGTCAGCGACGGAGAGGACAATCTGCTCTATACTGGAGAACTACCAGAGGGAGAACGGGGTAGAAGTCCCTGAAGTGTTAAGACCATATATGTGCGGCGTTGAATTCCTGCCTTTTAAAAGTTAAAATATCACCTGTGGTAATGGCATTAAATGGCATTAAACGAATTACTCGAAGGTTTGAAAATCTTCTTTTTTGGCCGTTAATAAACATTTCACATCTTATTTATTGTTAAACTTTATGATTATATCAATTTAAGGGATACTTTGTCTGAGCTGTTACATAATTGTCTTATTGTTTTTTTTTTTTTTGTTTTATTATGCCTGCAGACACCGACTCCACATTTCTCCACTTCTTCCCTTAATCCAGTATTTTAAAAACTACATGAAATCCTCATATCAAAGGGGAGGGAAGGAGGGAGGTTGCTAGAAAGCTTTGCAGTAAGTCATGTTACTTGTGTTGATGTTACTAGCTTTCATCCCTGTCTTTTATACTTCAGCTTATTATTATGTCACCTTACTGATCTTGATATCTTTAGCTTTTATCCTTTGCTTTTGAATTATAACCCACAACTTTCTTATGACATGAAGTAAGCTCTTTTAATTGAAGCTGTTTCAACCCTAAAATTGATCTGTATAGATTCAGGTAAAGTAGCTTCTGAAATGTAATTCTCACATAGCATGTTGCAAAAGAGTTCTTAGTTTCTTGATTCGGTCAGTCATGACGCAAATCAACATCATAGATACCATCTGCACCCCCGGAGATAAGCATTTTATATTTTGTGTATTAGTTGTAATATGAGTGTATTTTTTTTCATATTTGGTGGAGTTTATGTAGAGGAGGGTACGTGTCTGTCATCTATTTATATATTAGTGGAGTGCATTTATTATAGGTGTAATGGGTTATATAGATTGTGTAAGTCGGAGAGCTCAAAAAGTAAACACAACAAGAGGTGGACAAAAAGAGTCGGACACTCTGCCCCTAGCCGGATTCGCTAGACTGAGTTTTGGGATAGCAACAAAAAAATATTGCCTGATGGTTTGCCTTAGAAAAGCAAGCTTAACCATTGCAATCTAAACCATTTTGATTTTTTTTGGGTAAATTACACACAGGTCTTTGAGTTTAATGTTTAATAACGTTCAGGTTCATATTTTTAAAATTATAACATCGGATTCTTTTAGTTTTAATATATTATCAAATGAGTTTTTTTTTTTAGTCATTTTTTATTATTATTAATTTTTTTTTAAATTCTATGCGTTATTAAACGTTAAACTCAAAGACCTGAATGTAATTGCTCTTTTTTTTTGTTGAAAAAAAGCAAGCTTAACTATTGCGCGAAGGGTAGCTCTCATAATATTAAGTTTTTGTGCTTTTCACAATTTATGTTTAATCATGATATCAATGCTGATATTAGGTATATCAATCACATTCATACCTATTACTTAATAATCTTGAGATATATGAATAATTCACATTACATTTCCTCATTGTTGGCTTATATATATTATATTTAACATGGCAAACAAAGGGTTACCCTGAGAGAAACAAACACTGGTGCTAAAAATGCAACACTTTCTCTCTTTTTTGTTGAATCTTTTGTTAAAGTAAAATGCCCATTGATAAGAATAGGCTGGTATTAAATGTTAAACACGGAAATTGGTCGAAAAACTATTGAAAAAATTGACATAGTAAGAATGTTCCATAGGAGAGAGATGATATTGACATGATAATAAGATGAATTATACGATAATATTAATGTTGAATTTCGTCTGAATCCCTGAGGTGGGTATCTCATTGCACAAATGTGTCAACTTTCAAAAAAGTGAAATTTCTGCCCTCCATGTTAGAGTTTTATTTGCTATCAGATTATCAACCAATGAAACTTTCAATTTTACCACAGTCGTTTTTCTCTTATTGAACACTAATGTTTGCTCACAAACATCTTCGCCTCTTCATGATGACCATCCTTAGTGTTCATTATGACCGCATTGTCACTTCCTACAAATGAGCTTTCACCTATTTGTAGTATACGAGAAGTAGCGGGTGATATTTGATAAGGAGTAAATAAAATGAATTAAGAGTAATTTAGTTCAAAAAATAGATTGTTTATATGATTAATAGTTAGATTAGACTTTTTCTATTGAAAGGGACTATTCGAAATATGAGATTCAACCTAGAGATCTAGCGTCAAAAGAAATTCTAACTTTGAGGACCAAAATTTCATACTTTTAAAAATTGGGACTTAAGTGTAAGATATATGTAACCCAAGGTCATCTATGTTCATTGATACAAATTGAATTAGCAGCTCAAAGTTCTTGTGATGAGATTCTAATGACTCAATCTACCTAAATGACTCAATCCAAAGTAATAATGGAGCTCCGTAAAAACGTAGTCATCGACCGATAAAAACCTAAATAGGTTTGACTCATGTTGTTCGCCTAATCGTGTTGATAGTATTATGTATCAATCCGATATAACTGAATTTCAACCCGTCTCAATCAGGTTAAACCATGGAATAGGATATTATATGTATATATTTTTATCTCAAAAAGTAATATTTTTCTTAAATACCCTAACCCTAATTAGCAGCTTACCAGCTACAGAGGTGGCCTGGGAATAGAGAAATACTATTTCCTTCCTCCACTCAGGCATTAATAGTAGTGACTCAGTTTCCTAACTCGGAAAAAGTTCTTCTAATTTGACATCGAAATGAGACTATTCTCCAAACGAATAAGACTTAAGGGGTGTTCAATTTAATATCATTGTGATGTTATATTGTGTTATTCGAATAAAATAATTATTTGATTTGATGGTATACTTATATAGTATTATAAAAAATTATAAAATTTATTATGGCCAAGAATGACATTTAGATGGTAAGGTATTTATTTGGGATTTCCTACGACTAAAATATCAGTTGCAAATATCTAGTTTTGTTGTAGTGTAGTAACATTTAGGTCCTGTTTGGCGTGATGATCAAAATCAGGATCAAAATAGTACTAATTCGAAAAATAATAATGATAATAAATAAATTTTTATTACATTCTACACAAATTTTAATATAAAATATTTCGAGTATTTTGATTTAGGATGTGAAATAAAGTTAATAGTTTTATTGAAAGTAATTAAGTATGTGAAAAAAAATGTTAGTAAGTTGTCTTATTTTATTTGCATTCCCGTTTAATTGAAAAATAAAAAATGATGAAGGTGCAATGCTGATGTAAAATTGTATATTTTGGTATTTTTATTTTTTTTACATAAAAAATAGTATATTTTTTGTAATTTCTAACTAGAGTTTTTCTTTTGTTAATTAAATTACAAAATTATTAATTTGGAGAAATTCTGAGTCCCAAGATATGAAAATTTGGAGAAACATCGTAGGCTCTTGCAAGAAGGAAAAAAGAGAGAAAAATTGACAACCAGAAAAGCACACAGTAATGTAGATGATTTGAAAATATTCTCTAATATTTATGAGTCTAGGTGAGAGAAAATTACAATAATAAAGTAATTGAGGTTGCACGTCAAAAGGCGCTTACAATACTGATCTCTTTTGCTAGAAGATTGGCTTAGGGTTTTGTATATAGAGATTACTTTGTCTTTTTTTAATGAGAGAATGATCTTTTATTTTTAGGCGATAGGAAGACCACAAGAATCATGGAGAGATATCGGTTATTCTTGACCTTCTTGCAGGATATGCGCTTGAGGGCCTCTGATGTGTTGTTATGTGTCCCATGATTTATTGAAGTTTGCTAGAGATCATTAATGATAGTAGTTGAATATTTCTCGATTAGAAAGAGAATGCAATGGTGCTAATTGAATGTCCTATGAGGGCTGCCTGCAAAAAGCCTAGGGAGATCCATAGGAGAGGCTGAGCATTTTCCCTTGATTTTATTAGGTTAGGTGATCCTAAGAAGAATGTCTTCTGATGCCTTGAGCAATGTTAATTAGGTTGAATAGGAGGATATATAGTTGTAGGATCTAAGAATGAGTCTAGAGGAGAGGTAAACATATTCTAATTCAAATTTAATTTACAATAATTACAATATAATTAAATTAATTCACAAGTACTACAAGTTAGCGATAAATTAAATACAAGCAAAATCAGTAATAAAATATGCAAGTAATTTGAAGGCACAATCACAAGAAACACACGATATAATAAAGTTTAATATCTTATAGTATTTATGTCCTCAGTTTAAAAGCAAACTATTCAATTATCTACCATCATCTTCTATATTAGAGGCCCTCCTCTTCACTCAAGAGACCCTCTTCACGCCTAGTATGAAAAATTCACTAAATACCTCATTTAATTACCTAATTAGAAGCCATCCTCACTAATCAAGTCAAGAAAATAATAAAACCTAAAACAATAAATATAAAATCAAACTAGCATTTCTCCTTCTTAAGATTGCACCTTAAAGAGCTTAGAGAGAGTAGATTACTGAATGGGTATCTTGACTACTTGATCTTCATTAATCACCTTTAAATTGCCTTTTAATTAACTCCTAATTTTTTTACTAAGGGAATTAGTTCTCATCTGATGGGGTTTAAATATGTGCTTAGAAGATCATTAATATAACCCAAAATCCTTCAACCATTTATAATGAATAGATCTCTAATAGCTAGTAAAAACTAACCCAGAACTGCCATGGATCGATCAAGCAAATAATCGTTGAAAACTTAATGGTCCATTTCAAATAACTTTGATTGATCAAAGTTGAATGATCATTTGATCGATCAAACTAACTAACTTTCAAAATTAGGTGAATTTCAATTGGATTATTATAATCTAATTGATCATAAGTTTCTCAATTGGATTTGTTATGAGATTGATCAATATTGTATCTACTAATTTTCATATAAGTTGGTCCAACTTATTTTTAATTAATCTAAACTTGATCTAATTAATATCTAATGATGTCCTAAGTGCTCATATCATGGACATATCGCCTAACACTATAAGAGCTATCTTATAATAATTTCACAGAGATAAAAATAATAAACAACAAAGTTAATCATCAACTAAATTTTTTTGATCTTCAAGTTTTTTTCATTAATCCTAATCATTCTAATACTTTATTTTAAGCTTACTTTTACTTTCTAAGCTTCTTTTACTTTAACTATTATATAAAGTACCAAGTTAGTAATAAAACTCCAAGCCTACACACATTAAACTCAAAATATCATTAGTCATCAAAACAAATATCAAAACATATAATTATACAATAATCATAATAAAGAAACCAACAGCTATGTGAATAACTAAAATTGAACTGTCACTTGATACAAAATTTAACAAAATGTGTGAGCAAAAGCATGATAAGAAAATTCTACTTGAATTTAATATAGCAAATATTAGGTGTGTAATTAAAGTATAAAATTAAAAAAACTTCATATAGCCAAGATCAAAGTCAAATTGCATATATTCTCTATAAATATAATAAAAACTAATTGAATACTCACACAATTGCTTGTATTTAGTTAAAATAACTTATTATATAATGAATCATACTCTGAAGGCTTGTACTCTACTTGAATTCAACGTAATGTAATGAATAGCTGCAAAAACATTATAATTCAACTCAAATTCATTGATATGTCATAAATCAGTCTCTAAAATTATCTATTTCCTTAAAATTGATTGATGTACTAACAAAAAAATGTGTATTTATATGTGTTATATTAAAACACAATCAAAAGTCCCTAATAAATGTAAAATATCGATTTTCGATTAAAATACATCAATATAGCAAATAACAGTTGTGTGATCTAAGTATTATGTTAAAATACCTTCATATAGACAATATCAAAGTTAAATTAGAAATAGTCCCTTCAAATATAATAAAAACTAATTGAATACGCATACAATTGCTTGTATTCAGTTAAAATAATTTATTATGTAATGAATCGTACTCTGAATGCTTGTACTCCACGTGAATTCACTGTAATGCAATGAATAGCTGCAAAAACATTTCTATTCAACTCAAATTCATTGATATATCATAAATCAGTCCCTAAAATTCTCTTTAAATTGATCGATATACTGATAAAAAGATGTGTAATTATACATATTATGTTAAAATACATTCAAATGTCCCTAATAGATCGCCAAATATCAATTTTCGATTGAAATACAATAATATAACAAACATTAGGTGTGTAATCAGAGTATTATGTTAAAAAACCTTCATATATACATGATCAAAGTCAAATTACATATATTCTCTTCAAATACAAAAAAAACTAATTGAATACTCACATAATTTTTTGTATTCAGTTTAAATAACTTATTATGCAATGAGTCGTACGCTGAATGCTTGTACTCATCTTAAATTTAATGTAATGCAATGAATAACTGCAAAAATATCACTATTCAACTCAAATTCATTGATATGTTATGAATCAGTTCCTAAAAGTGCCTATTCTCTTAAAAGTGATCGATATACTGACAAAAAGATATGTATTTGTAGGTATTGCACTAAAACACAATCAAAAGTCCCTAATAGATGCCAATATCGATTTTCGATTAAAATACATCAATATGACAAATATTAGTCGTGTAATCAGAGTATTATGTTAAAAAACTTTCATATAGACAAGATCAAAGTCGAATTACATATATTCTCTTCAAATAAAAAAAAAAGCATGATAAGAAAATTCTTTTCTTATTAAAGCCCATTAAAGAGAGTTCTTTTTCACACTATAGTCAGAGAAAAGAGAAGAACAAGTGTTGAAAATTCATAGTAAGAGTTTGACTTAAAGATCAAACTTGCTTGATGTTCAGATTGATATATAACTCAAGTGATCAAATTTATTATATTTTCAACCTGTACATGGACAATTGGATCCAGTTGAACTTGGCTAGATTTCTTTTTAACAATTAATAATATAATTTATAAAGGTAATATTAATGTATAATATTTCCTTAAAAGAATAAACATGCACTTTAGTGTCTAAGAACCTAATTATTAGATAGATTCCAATCCATATAAGACTCCAGCAGGCAGAATAACGTTTAATACCCGATCACAGAGCCACACTTATACTCGATTTCGCTTGAATTGCAAAGGTTGCACTTGAAGATTGGATGCTATGCATTGGTGCTTCGCCCAGACCCAATAAATTCTCCTTTCTTGCGTCTTTGAATCCCGATCATCGTGCTAGATTAAGATTGGGACCAACTAGAAATCAATCACTTTTTGAACGAGCCATCTCTAAACTAGTCTTTATCTGTGATTCGAACTTAAGATGAGCTATAAATTGACAATCTAAGCTCTCTACATAGTGTAGTCCGGCTCAACTCGAACTCGGAATAATTCTCACCTCTCTGTATAAGTGTAGTGGCTTTCCTAGGAAAGTAATTGCCAGACTTCTTTCTCTTTCTCCTTTTAAGTTCTCTGTGCCATGGACTTCTGGGGCAACTTGCACAGGCCAGTGGTGCTTTAAGGACTTGGGGATTTTCAGGATCCATGGATTGCGATGTGTAACCGTTGCTTCTCTCTCTCTCTCTCTCTCTCTCTCTCTCTCTCTCTCTCTCTCTCTCTCTCCCGGCCCCTGATCTTATGTCATTAATTTCTTCGTATATATAACTCTTCATCCCTCATGGCTTTCCACCAACCCTCCCTGCCCTCCTCTCTCTGTCTCTCTCTCTCTGTTTCTCTCTCTGTTTCTCTCTCTGTCTCTCTGAGAAGCTGCTCTGCTTGTAATCCTATCTCTACAAAGTTCAGCCATTGATGGCAGATGCAGCATATTCAAGATTCACAGTCCAAGCAGACAAAAGCTAGCTAGCCGCTGCTACTTCTTCTTCTTCTTCTTCTTCCTGAGAAGATCTAGATATGAGCATCAATGGAGTCTGAGAATCTTGATGATGCTGCATCGGCCATCAATGTCTTCCATATTTCGAGGTGAACTGCGAACAGATGCTGAAAGTTTTTTTTAAAAAAAAAATGTTTTTCTTATACTGTTTTAGCTGATTTTGATCAAAAGATGCAGTTTTTCATAAATTGTTCACCAAAGGCTGGATTTTTCCATCAAAAGACGCATTTTTTCTTGAATTTTTCATTTAAGATCCGAGAAAGGAGGGGAATATATGCGCCGAAGATCGATCTTTTATGCTTTTTCCAGCTTATTAGCACTGAAAGACTTAGGGATTGGTCGTCTTCCTCCTCCGGGCTTTTCCGTTGTACGACTATCGAATATCTATAATGCTCGCCATGCATCACTTATTCTAATCGTACGTCATCTTTATCTTTTGGGTAAATATTTATCAAAAAAAAAAAACTATCTGATTTCATGATTTTCAAAAATTATTATTTTTAGGTCTACATATTTATCTATGAGTAGTTTTTTTTGTGAAAAATTCTAATAAATTCATCTTTTTTTACTTCTCATCTACTCCAATTCATTCTGAGAGGGAATGACATCTTAATAATTGAGTGAAAAAAATTAATAAATAGTAAATATTTTTCTAAAAAACTGATAAAAAATATTAAAAATTTAAAAGGTACTAGTATGAAATCTTTAAGTTAAACTCAAAGATTAGCTTTTAAAAATTAATAAGATTCAGAAACTAAATACTAGTTTTTAAAATTATAAGTGTATTTAATATCTTTTTACTAACCTTAGGACCTATATAATATTTATCTGTACCTTTTTTTTTTCAGGGTTTTTACATACAGGATATGCAATTTACATAAAATTACGCATTTTACCATCAATTCGTAAATATTACTACTATCACACCATATTT
>JAEMOT010000130.1:229202-271553 GCA_019297695.1 Apostasia ramifera | reverse complement strand
GTGTGATAGTGGTAATATTTATGAATTGATGGTGAAATGTGTAATTTCGTGTAAATTTCATGTTCTGTACATAAAAATCCTTTTTTTTATTTCTTTCTTTTTCTTTTTTTTTTTCTTTCACATATGATCTGACCTAAAAATGTGAGTTATCTTGTCGATCCCATTCGTAGTCAGATCGGATTGGATCATAAATTTTGATCAAATCAGATACCAGATAGAACATTTCTAGAAGGTGTTGAGTAATAATCTGGTAATATTAACTGTTAATACAACATTTAACAGTTCAATTGCACAAATGTGTTAAAGATTTGAATTAACAATAACCTAAATCCGAGCCATTAACTTGTTTTGGCACCTCTATCTATATATCTAACCCTCCCTCTATCATTTTCTATATTTTAATTTTTGGTTAATTAATGAAAGCTATTATTTTTTTATTTTACATAATAATAATAATAATAATAATAATAATAATAATAATAATAATAATTTTTTATAGCTCTCGTTAGTGAATCAAAACTTTGAATTCAATTAAAATTTTTATATAACACTTATATAGTAATAGTGTCGCAAAGATTAAAATAACTTCTTTTCCTATAAAATTAATATCAAAATATTATATTGGCTTGAATCAAATTCGAAAATAAAGATGGTATTAAAGTTGTGTTTGGAAATTTTTTTTGATAAATAGAAGTACTTTTTTTATATAGATAAAATTAAAAGTTACGTATAATAAAATAACTTTTAAAGATATTTTTGTTTTTAAAATTAAAATTGAAAAATAGTTACGAGAGAAAGTTATAAAAAATAATTTTTTGAAAATACATTGGTTATAACTAACTAAGGACGAATATAACCTTAAAATAATTGAACAGGAAATAATTATGTCGTATATATTCATCATATAATAAAAATATAATATTATATATAATATAAATAATATAATTATTATGAATATATAATTATATTATATTATAATATATAAATAAAATTAAATAATTATATATTATGATAATATATTTTAAAATAATTTGTATAAAAGTTTATACCATAAATATGTTATAACATAATTAAACGTATGTTATAAAGTTTAATTTATTATTCATAATATATATAATTATATATAATAACAAAAAAACTAATATAGAGCTTATATAAATTTATTAATTATATTGAACTATATATTACAGTAAATACATAATTTCAAAATTTATACAGTATAAATATAATTCTTATATTTAATAATATTTATTATATAGAAAATAATATGAGTAATAAAATATTAAATAATACATATACTTATTTTATTTTTATTAATAAAAATATATGTAATAATAATCTTATTCATAGATTTAATTTGATCAAAATTATAATCTTTTATATTGCACACTAATTTTTCTCAAATAACTTCATTTTTTATAACAAATTTTAACAGTAATTTATCAAAAATATAAAATAATTTTATTTAACTGTACTTTTTAATATATATATATATATATGTAATATAATATTTTCAGCACAACAATGACAAACAAATTTTACATCTACCACAAAGCTGACATAAAATATTTAAATAAGTGCTGGAGAAATACAATAGATCCAAAATACAAATTATTCGAGAAAATTCGTTATAAGTCACACAAAAAAGGTGATAAGAGCACACCAAATATATGTAAAAATTCACAAATTCGAGTAAAAATCACATCTGCAATTGGAGCGGTTCCACTATTCTTTAAAACTCTTTTAGAAAGATCATACTTTAATAATTTTGATATAATGCATAGTATAGTATTTAATTTTTGAATATTTAAAAAAAAATTATCCTTATAAAAATATATAAGAGTTTCTACTAAAATGAAGTCGATAAATTTTAAATCAGTCTTGACAATAAAAAATAAAACAGATGAAAATGATCAATTTCGTTCTACAAATGCTCTCTTCTTTAGATTGGGAGCATCCCATTTGTGGGCAGACTCATAAATGTTCATTAGCAGGGCGGAGTATGGCATGCTAAAGTAATTACGTGTTTGTTTTGCAGGTCAGTTAAAATTAATCCGATTTAATTTTAAACAGATATATCACATCATACATAAAATTTAATATTAAAAATTAATTATATTTCATACTATACACATAATTTAAAATAAAAAATTTAATTTATTTCACATTATTTATAATTTAATAAAAAAAATATTGATTTAATTTTAATTTTATCTAATTAAAATTAAATTTTGTAAACATACTTTAATGAGGTCCCATTATCTCACACACATCTGTGTAAGTCTTTCTATATATTTTCACTATAGGCCTACCACCATTGAGAAAATTAAATGTGATTTAATAATTTCGATTATGACTCGTATATCGTATCTTTGGAATGAAATTCAAGTTATACGAGGCCCAATGACCTCTCTATTTATCTTTCATCTTATCGACTTAATTATTTTAAAGGATAGTACAATACAATTGTTGTACAGTATGCAAAACAACTCATTTTCATTATGAACGCAGTACGTTTATTTACGTCATAATTAGTTTGAAAAAATTAATATTTATTATAACAATTTTAATACTTGAAATACATTTTTGCTGACTGCACAAGACTGATCACTTAGCTAAAATAAACTTGAAACTCATCTCGTACGTGACTGATTGTAACTCGACTTGAATCAAACTCAATTCCAACTTAAGTAGCTAAAACTCAACACAAGGTCAATTAACTTGAACTCGACTTATTTATAGCCTTAGATGTGAGGGGATAGTGATCCGTTGGTCAATGCAATTTCCATAGAGAAAGATTTCATTACTTTTTATTAGAATACTTTAGCGGTGAAGGGGACGCTAATTTTGCAACTTATTTTCACTGAATCGTAGGCAACTAGTGGTGTGTAAATAAATCTGAAGATCCGAGAACTAATCCGAAACTAAACAGAACCAATCAATTAAATTTGATTTGGGTACAGTTAATCCAAATTTATCAAAACTAGTCTGTTCGAGTTAGTTCTCAGTTTTAATGCTTGGGTAAATTGAAATTATCCCGAATAGAATTAATTATATATTAGTTATGTTCTTTTTAAGTAAAAATTAATGTTGACTTATTGGGTACGAGTTATGATGTATTCAAAATTTAAATTTTTAATTTTAACTATTCAAGAGAAAATATTTGACTTTTGAAATTTTTTTTGTTATATTTTTATAGTGTATGAAGGGAAATAATATTTTAAACTTGGAATTGGATGCAAACCGAAAAATTCATTTCACATTCGATTCGAGTCCAACTCAGTTCAGTTCCTGTTCCTTAAATTACAGAATCAAGTATAGTCGGTTCGGTTTTAATTTCTCATGAAACTAAACTAAATCGATCCGAGTTACACTCCTACCGAGAACCCTCCACGATTATTACTTTCTTCTTCCTAATTAGTAGTGCATGATACGAGACAAGATAGAAAACAATAAAGGAGAGAGGCAAATGAGCATAGTCGAGGATAAAAATTATTAATAGTTATGTCGTGTTAATGAGTAATCTAATTGACTGCAAAAATATTTGAATGAAGTTGTTTCTAGATCTAACAAACTTTTGTTTTTTTAAAAAAAAAAAGATTAATCTTTGGTGGACCTAATTTAAACTCAAATCAAAGTGAAGTCTCTCCACTGAAAATTCAGATGAAAGTGAAGCCTCACAGCGCCACGTGGCGCACTCGGACCACTTGCCACGTGGCTATTTGCCATTCCACAACCGTGGTCCCATCGCCGACGATACCCGTCTCTCGGCCGACACGACAACCAGCCAGCGTGTCGGCATCTCCACACGACACGTCACTTTCTCCACGAACGAATCTTCGACACGTGGCGTACCCGGTAGGTTTGGCGTGACAAGGAAGTATCGGCGGCGGCGGCGGCGATAGGTCCCGGCGGTTGGTGCCATTCACTATGCCGCCGCGTGTCTACAGAATAAATCGTACGGCTGCGATTGCGTGGCGCATGTGCTCTATGGGCCTGGCCCATTAATCTAACCGTCCGTTCATGTTATAATGTTCAGAGTTGGCAATTTTGTTCAAGTTTTGTTTTTCTGAAAAGATTTTATTCAAAATTTAAAAATCTTTATCAAAATTTGTTTGTATTTTTTTCTGGATATAGAACACCTTAATTTTCTTATAACTCATGTCTATCAATAAAAATTAAATTGATTCAATCTATAATTAACTTCATATGATAATAAATAAATTAGTAAAGTTTTTCATTAATACATATATAAGATATTTTTTAAATATAAATACATAATAATAGTTAATATAATCAATTCTCAATACAGTATATAAATTTATACTGGCATAAAGTAATATACATAATGAATATAACATTATCTTGAAATCAAAGAATTAAAGTTTAAAGTTAGGCTCGATTTAAAAATGATTCAAAATTGAATATATTTTAATTACATTGTGCTAAATTTGGCTGAAAATAAAATGTTCAAATTTAAGTTGAGAAAGACTCGCTTCTTTTACACCAAAAATACTAAAATTCACATTTATGAAGGTTATATTAAAATTTTTAAAATAGTTCAAATCAAGATTATTGGCACTGTTCATAAAAAACCATAATTTGCATTGTACATCAAAAATAAAAAAATTAATAACCAAACAATTTTTTTTGATATTTTTAGTTATTTATCTTTTACTATTTATTTCATTCTTGAGTCGCATGCAATACCTTTTAAATAGAAGTCAACTAGTTGTCTCTCACTTTATCTTCCTTTATATCAGTCTAGTTGTACAAAATAGCATCGCAACTTGGTTGTTAGGGTGCATACAAGACGATAATATTATAATAGCAAACAAAATATTTATATATATAGATTAAATAGCATGTCTTGTTTTCTCAAGTAAGCTGTACTTTCTCTCTTGTCATGTTATCGACTCTTTATTTGTCTTAAATTGAGTTATCTATGAGGTCGGGGTTCACTCTAGTTCGAGCTACAGCTCAACACTAAGGTTGGTTGTATTATTTCTTAAAGCAAGTACTTGGCTTGGAGACTACTGGAGTTCTAGGCTTGTGAAACTTTTGACTTTTGAACTCATGAAGCTCCCTTTGATCTATAGACCTCTGAATATTCTAGTTTTTTTATCTTCCCGATAGTTTTTAGAGGGCAACATTGAAGGTCAATTGCTCGACATCTTTTTACGAGGCTTGACGTTACAATAGCAAGTTTTATCTCAAGATTTGAACAAATAAGGACTCGTCGGCATCTTTTGCTAAGGTGATGCCTCTAAAGGATTCAATGATAAAAGTCTGACTCCTAGAAAACTTTTGGTAAAGCTCGACATTGTGGCATTAAATCTCTGCTCTCTTTAACATCTTTTAGTGAAAGCACGATGTTATACAGTTGAGCCTCAATTTGCTCGAGGCATCAAGATTGAAGGTCAAATCCTCGACATCATTTTATGTGGCTCGACAATGTGGCATCACGCCTACATTCTTTCGAGGTGTCGACACTATAGATTGATTACCTGGTAACTGTTGGGAGGCTTGACATTTAGTATCAAGCTTCACATATTTTATGCTACACAAACATCCGATATCTCAGTTTGATTTCAGATCATTTTTAATCGTCTTATTTCTTATTCATTTACATCTAAAACACATAGAGTCATTGGCTTCTATCACTCTAACTTAAATCCAACTTAATTTTTTAAATTTCTTCACTTAAAACTACTTTATAGATATGAAATTAATTGACTTCCTCCAACTCAATCAAGGATTGCCACCCAAACCTACATTCAATTTTCTAAGCTATCAAATTGCTTACATGTTTCAAGGCAGTACAAGCAAATACTGCAATACCCACAAGCAAAAGCAAATTAGTTAGATGAACCATTAAAAAAAATTCCTGAACTTGTATTGATCCTAAAGAATGAAGATATATTTCCTTTAATTCACTTACAAATCACTTCATTCTTCCTTCTTTATATGTTGTAATAAACTTTTAACATACTCTATAGACCTTGGACCTTCATTTCATGAAATTCGCATGAGCCTCCTCTTTCGTTTAAAGCTTGGATTAAATCGAGATCAAATCAAAACTTTCATTAGTTGAATTTAGATTGACTCGAGGTTGAATTGCTAACATTCTTAGGAGAAAACAGCGAAGCTGATCAATCAAGTTAGGTAACTGTGAAAGTGCAATGCAGACTTGGTCCATCTAACAAATGGCTCAAAAATTATAAGAGATAATAATCTACTTGGGTTGACAATTTGTTCGAAGTAAATCTAAAATATTTAATTTAGATTGTTGGATTGGGTTTACTATTGTTAGGTTATAAGTCGTAATATATTAATAAACACTATTTATTAGTTTATTAACAAAAATTATCATCACTTTTTACGATGTAAGCAAATACTAGTTAACTTATGTTTCATTTGCTACACATTGTGTGGTTATTGACCCCTTACCATCTAGGCCTGTCAACGAATCAGGTTCAAGTCTAAAATCAGATTTTCGGGTTTAATTCATTTACAATAAAAGTTATTATTTTTAAATATTTTTTACAGTAAAATTTAGAATAATATTAAATTTATTAAAAATAAAATAAGAGAAAAATATTATATTTTTATGAATTAATTGAATAATATTTTAATATAAAAATCACTATTTGTAATATATATATATATATATTGAAATATAAACTTATAAGAGTAGACTATAAAAATAGGAGTATTATACATTAATAGAATCTATAAGAATTTTTTATCGATTAATCATAGTAGTATTCTTTACTCAAGCCTTCGTACAAAAAAGATTATTAGCCATAACATATTCTTATGTGAATTACAAATTAAACTACATAAACAAGTTGGGTCAGTGATGATTCATATCCGATTCATTTATTTGTAAACGGATCGGGTCAGTAAACGGGACAGGTTGACGGGTCAAAAAAAAACTATTTGATAGTTTAATTAGATTGGAACTCGAATCGAATCGGGTCATGATCCGATCCATTTACAGGCTTACTACTATCATTCCCAACTTTATCAGACCAAAATATTCAATCTCATATCATTAAATCAATTTAATCATTCTAGCTTATTGAATTTTTTGCTAAAAAAAGCCCACATTTAATTTTATGAGCTATCAAATAGCCTATATATTCCAAGGCAATGCAATGCAATGCAAGCAAGCACTACATGACCCTTCACCACCATTTGTTCCAATGTCCTCTTAAGCATTAGCAAATATGGCAAAACTAGATAAGCTAGCAATCTCTTCTTCTTTTCCCCTTGTTTTTATTCTTTAAATTCTTTGAAGAATAAACCTTTAGCACCTAGGACTATGCTACCTTAGTTTATTGACAAATAATATACTATTTTGACAAAAAAAAAAATCAAATTTATTGCATGAAAAATTGCCCTTAGAGTTTGTCATTAATTTGATTAAGAAGAGTTTAAGTAGCCCTTCGATATGAAATTGTATTTTATGTTTACAATCGAACTTAAATTTAGTTTGCTAAGAATCAACAGTTAATATATGTTGTAAACAATATAATGTATTGATAAGTAGACTTATGGAAATGCATTCTTATTTATTAACTTCATTTTTTGAAGGTTTTGTAATAGAATAGATTGAGATTTTGAGTCGATCTGACCTCAATTTAAAATTAAATTGAAAGTTTTTGACGAAATTAAATCTACAATATGAACGATAAGAGTTTGATCCTATCTGTGTTTGACTTATTTATTATCGATTTAAGCTTAATTCGAGATAAAGTCAATTTGACTTTTGGTTAATGTTTATTTATTTAATCAAATAAAATCATATCGTTCATCTCGTTCTAATAGTTATAAATAAAAAATAAAAAATATTAATCTACAATTAACATAATTTAAGTAAAGGTCGTAAAGAAAATTTTAATATAATTATTTATTAAATCATTGCAAACACACTAATATACTAAAACAAATTATATATATTTTTATTTTTCTACTTGACCTGATTTTGAGCTATCTCAATTCGATCCTACACTAGGTCAAGATTATATGATAAAAGTTCCAAGCCATGAAAATAACTTATTAGTCGGCTCGCTTGGATCGAGTCAATCTCCATTCGATCCAAAATTTTATTCAACTTTCGATTGATCTTTGATCACTGAGCCAAGTTAACAGTCAGCTAACTAAAATTCAATTTGGATTGAATAATAAGCCATAACATTTGACCCGTTTATTAATGATTCAAATCTAACTTTAATTTGAGTTAGATTATATTCGTGTCTTAATTGAACTCAATGATTTATTATGTAATATCCCGTGATCTCAATGTAGAGGTATTGTCCGCTTTGACTTTAGAAAAACTGCATAACTTGAGCACTTCCCAGAAGCAGCACTTTGCCTCAGTGATTTCTTTCTCTTAGGACATCACCCTGCGATCACTCCCCGCCCTCTTCGACCACGAGCGTCACACATTAACTCATTATGCCTCCTCTAATTTTTAGCTCGTAAAAAAATCTATCAAACTAGAATTCTAAATAGTTTCTTTGTGGCATTTGTCTATCTATATTTTCCTCAACAGAAGCATGAGCCTTGACATTATCTCTACCAACTTTGCATTAAATTATCTGGAGTTATGCACCGTCAATAAATAAAATATTTTCATATTTACTTAATCTTGATATGACAAGTGCTTAATTTCACTTTTATGCTTATCTATATGATATATGTTTAACTACATTAAAGATTTTTTTTTAGATTCCTTATATTTTGGCTCAAAATTAGTGTTTTTTTATTTTTTTTAAAATTTAATAATAATTTAAAATTAATTTTCTACAATCTCTTTGTTTCTATATGATAAAAATTTAAAATTAAAAATATAAAAATTAGTATTTTAAAATTATGTTCTAAAAAAGAATATTTTAATAAATAAGAATAATTTATGGCATATTAATAAAAAATAGTAAATATATCTTATTTGAGGCCAAAACTATAAATTTTGATGTGTAATTAACACTTTTTTAAGGTAAATTTGCTGTATAAATTTCTATTTATTTTGATATCGAGAGATTCAGAGCCCGATTGCTTGCAAAGATTAATTTTAATAAATTTAAAATTAAAATTATAAATAATGTGAAATAAAATTTGATGTTATGTTGAAATGTGTGAGAAATATATAAATTAGTTATTGTTCTAGTATATAGGTAGAATGTGAAATAAAATTAATCTTTTATTTTAAATTTTATATATTACATCTCATATTTGATTGAATTTATTAAATTAATTTTAATGTGGCTAAACAAAAATCCCTTTGGCTTTATGGTTGGAAGCAAATCCAGCATGGGACAGTTGATCTTAGTTTAAAATTAAAAAATTCAACTCTATTTGATTTTAAGTTAAATCAATTTAATTATCAATTTTATTTTTTAATTTAAATATACATATAGATAATGTTATGTGATCATTAATTATATATATATATGAAATTTTATCAAAAATTATATATTTACTTGTAATATTATGCATTTCACCTAAATCACCTAAATTTATATATTTTTTTCATTTTTGTTACAGTAAATATTTATAGGCTTATATCTTATTGGAATAAGTTCAAATTATATTACGAATAATATAATTAAAAAATAACTTTAACANAGCAATAATTAAATTTTTATCCTACTATATATAGCTAGCTAAATAAATATTTTATTTTTATTATATTTTATCAAATAATATCTCATATAACTTCAAATGTGTAATATTTTTTTTTTTTACATAAAAAAATACAGTAGCACTCAATTTTTTAATTTTTTTTTAATAATTTAACTCTAATTATTGAAGGTCTTGTATTTAAAAAATTTTAATAACCAAATCAAATAATATTTAATTTTAAATCTAATATTATGCATAAAATCATGCATCTCATGTCAATTTGTGTTAAAATTTGTCAGTCGATCATTATTTTTTTTATTATGATTTGATTCGACTAAAAGGTTTTCATAAAATTTCGTAACTGAATCTATAATTTCAGTTTAATTATTTTCAAACGCACCAAAATTTAACAAAATTATATATTTTATAAAATATTTTAAAAAAATCATGAAATAAATTTATTAACACATTTTCATAAATATTTTTTTATTATATATAATTTACAAATTTATAATAAAAAATTTTCTATGCCATTATATTGAATTTTAAATGAATTATATATAAATAATTAAAAAAATATAACTTTAATATTTAAAATATATGTACTTGAATTTAAAATTTAAAGTTTAATTTTTTAGTGTAAAAATAAGTCAAGTCATAAAATTTAGTACTTTATATATATTACAAATTAAAATTTTTTTATTAGAAGATGTCTAAGCTTTAATATTTATTTTCAAAATCAATTTTTTTTTTGGCTAAATTTCTAATATTTACAATTTATAATTGTGTTTTTATTATTTGCAAAAATATGATATATGGCTTCATTCTTCCAGACACACCAAACCCGCCAACTCCCCTGCTTACAGATATAAGTCTTCCAGACCCTCTCCTCTGCTCTATAAATTCCCATTCCTCTGTTTTTCCGCAATTCTGTTTAAGATCTCTATCCAACCGTTCTCTCTGTCTGACATGGAGCTGTGTAGAGAGGAGAAGTGGAGGATGGCCAAGAAGGAGAGCTGGAAAGCTTCGGCGTCGTCGTCATCGTCGCCGGCTCCAGCGCGGGAGAGGTTGGCGAGAGCAGCAGCGCGGCGGTCATTCGCCGGGCGATGCGCGAGCCTGGTAAAGGAGCAGAGGGCCAGATTCTACATCATGCGCCGCTGCGTCGCCATGCTTATCTGCTGGAGAGACTTGGCCTGATGACCCTCCCCTTCCCCTCTCCTACCTCACCGTACCCTGTTTCGTCTTTCTTCCTTATGCGAGACGGCGTTCGCCACCGTTCGAGGAGGAAATTCCGGTAGAAAACAGAGTGGGACGAAATGGGATTCTTCTTCTTCTTCTCCTTCTCCGTTCAAGGAGGAAGGTCTTCTTGAGTGGCTTCTTCTTTAATAAAACTCTTGATATGGTTCTTCCCTGTTCTTCTTTTAAATTCTTTGTACAATAAAGATCTGGGTTTGGTTCATAGCAGCCTGTAAAGGATCTAGTGAGGCTGCTGCTGCAATCTGTACCTGGATCTGAGCAGAGGAAAGGTAGATTAATGAGAAGCAACATTGGGCTTTTGGTTAATTTGGACGCTCTGTTTTAAGAATGTCTTTCCTTTCTTTCCTCTGGGTTCTTGTTGCTTTTTGGTGAGCAGGAGCCACGTTAACTACTTGGGAGAAAATGGTGAAAGAGGCGAAGTACAGAACAGTGAGAGTGGGTTCTGAGGTGGGGAAACAGGGGAACAGAGCTTGGCCTTTCTTTATTTGATTGGACTCTGCTTTATCATGACCTCTCTGTTTATAATATTTCTAGATATTTATATTTGATCTTGCTCATAATTCTATTTAGGTCAATTTACACACTACAGCCATTTTTAACTCGACTTATAAACCCAACCAAAACTAGACTCGACTTACTTGGGAATAGGTCAACTTTATATGAGTACCAAGTTATAATTGAGTTGACTCGAATTTAACCTATATAAGAGGGTACGAGTTGATGGGTTAACCTAATATTAATTAGTATATTTTTTATTTTAGTATTAAACTTAATATTAATTTACAACTCTCTCTCTCTCTCATAATCTCTAATAGGAAGAAGTTGATGCCATTATCAGTAAGAGGGGAAGATTAAGATAGGAATAAGAGTGAGAGAGAGAGAGAGAGAAACAGAGATTTTAAAATACTGATAACAAGGTTTGTTTTTTTGCTTTTGATGGCAAACAAAGTTTTAACATTTCATTCATAACAAGACAGACTATACAATGGAGGATCTTGCAACCAAGAGGCCGTTCCGGATATGGATAAAGTGTGACGAGCAAGGGAGTGTACAATGTCGTTTTTTTCATCCCAGAGCATAGGAACTGGAGGATCTCAATTTGTTCTTTGCTTTGTCAATAGACAAAGCTATCGTTGAAAGGTTCTTTTTTCATTCTTTAGGGCCTTTATCAAGAAAGAGAGTCTCTTTCAAATACTATGTCATAAAGTCGTAGTTCATTGGCCAGTTGAATTGTTGAATTCACAGCTAGACTCTCCCATCATACTTGCTGCAACTATGGCCAAGGGGTTTTCCCTTGAGTCCCTTGCTACTGCTCCCAACACAATGTAATTCTGGCTAAGATCAATCGCAGTTGACGTCTACTTTGTTTCTCGGCTAGTATAGCATTCCTGTTATTCCATAGAAACCACAAAAGTATAAAGAACATCTCATTAGAATCATGTTTAGTACATGAAATTAACTATAATTGTCTGCCAAACCTTTTTTTAGCAAAGTTACAATCATGAAAAATATGTAATATTGTTTCAGTTGCTGAATGACACTTAAAAGCACTTTGCAAAAGCGTTAACTATCCCTCGATTGTGGAGATTGTGGAGGGTTGGTAGGTATTCTCTACAGCATCTCCATATAAAAAATTTTGTCTTGCTTGGCGCATGTAAGCCTCAAATAATTCGGCATGAGGTCCCATAAGCAGATTTTGTGGATGGTCCACCTCCATCACCTTTAAATGTGCCAGTCACATACAAATTAGCTTGTTTGCATTGGACTTAGGTGAATTGGCAGCCACTTTGCACTTTGCACACACCATTAGGACTATAGGCCCATATCTTTTTATCCTCTGCCTCTGTATTACCAAGAGAAATTTTTAAGATTTCTTTAGCATCTGTAATTTCAAATAATTGATGGGTGAGTCATACATTCCAAGCTTTTGTGTGTGGTCCTATGATAGAGCTCACAGTAGCTTCTTCTAGTAAGAGTTTGATGGGTGAAAACACCTTGTAGAGCTAAGGGCGAGGGATTCATCGTTCTCAATTTTCCATAAAATGCCTTTACAGAAAGTCTTCTTTGCTTCACAAATACAGAAGAAAGGTTACCTCTCAAAGCATGCCCAAAAAATTCTCACTTGGGAAATACCTTGACCGCATTACTTTGTAGCAAAGAGAATTTGTGTTTTGAAGGAGCCTCCAACACTGTTTCCCAAGTATCATGAGATCAAAAGAGTTTTAAGCATTTAAATCCAAACCCACCCCATTGATTTTGGATGGTACAAATCTTTTTATCGAGACCAAATGGATTCCTTTAGACTTGATTGATATTTGCCACTGAAAGTTAGCGATTACTTGTTCAATATCATTGTGCAATATTGCAGGGACTTTAAAAATACTTGTGCTACTGATTTGATAAGGATTGACTTCCCACCTGTTGAAAGGAGTTGTTTCCGCCATCCCTCAACACTTGTTGGATTCGCTCTTTGATTTCTAAGAAAGCCCTTCTTTTCTCTCTACCAATCATGGGAGGCGGGCCAAGGTACTTTGCTTATTGACCTCCATCATCTCTATCATTAGAGCTCTATGATCTATTATCGAGGTATTTTTACAAAAGCATAAGCTTGATTTAGCAAAATTAATTTGTTGACTAGATACTCGTTTGTAGGTTTGAAGTATCCATTTGATCTCCTTGCCTTCTTTTTTACTAGCATGAAAGAATAATAAATTATCATCGACAAACAAGAGATGGGTGATATAAGGGCCTCCCCTGTTAGCACTAGCTCCATGAATAAGGAAATGGTACGGTGACAAAAGTTCGCCTTGCCTGAGTCCCCTCTGAGGCATAATACTGTTACGTTCAAAGCCTTTAAAAGAGATAGAATACATTATTGAGATAACACATCTCATAATTAGATTAATAAACTCCATTGGGAAGCCCACTAATGTAGGAACATTCTAGACGTTTACAGATGGGTTAACATGATCTTTATATTCTAGCAAAGATTGATCTATTATATAGTTTATTTATATTTCGAGTTAAATAAAATTATTATCATGTTATTGGGTTATTTAGGCCTTGTTTGGTTTGTGGTAAAATTTTTACCCAACACAAATTTTAACTATAAAAATTAACTTTATTTCATATTTGATACAAATATGAATATTAGAATTTAAAGTATTTCACATTTTATATACTTTCTAATATTAAATAAATTTCTCTTTCATTAAACTTAAAAAATAATTTTTTTTTTTTTTTAATCTAAAAAAAAGCTCGAACCAAACGAGACCTTAGACTTTTTATTTTAGTGGGAATGCTCACTTTAAGTCTTATAAATACATTTGAGTCAATTTGAGTTAGAGTCAATTTGAAATAAATATAGTTCAATTTGGACCAAAATTAGCTCAAGTTAAATCAAATTTGGACCTAAGGGTGAAAAGGTAGAAAATAGAGGCCTAATTTGCAGTTGTTTCATTAAAATCAGCCAGAGGTTAAAGCCGGCCAGCACGATCGCACGATCGCACGATCGCTTCCCTCTTCCTCCCCGAGCCTAGCCCTCGCCTCAGCTCAGCTCGCCTCGCCTCAGCTCAGCTCGCCTCGCCTCGCCTCGCCTCAGCCGAACAAGTAGGCCTTTCGTCGCCCCACGTCGCCGACTTCCACGCGCATGATCAGCCACTTCTCGGGCACGTTCGAGCAGATTCCGCCCAACCTTAACTGTCGTCTTCCTCTATAAAGGCCACCGGATGATGATGATAAGGAGGATAATTACATAGTCGCTTGATTTCCACTGAGAAGAGAGGAATCTTCTTGGTTCTTTGGATCCGATGCAGGAGGCGTCGATTCGGCCCTGATTCCGCGCAGGTTGCGCAAGGTTTCAGCTTGTTCTGACTTGGTTGCGGCAGGGGGCTGTGTCCTTGTTCATCCCAGAGGTTTGAGGTTCCTATGGAGCTTAGGACTTTCTTTCCCTTGTGTTGTTTCTGGAGTTTCTTGTTTCCTTCCTGTTTCCCAAATTACTAAAATTTGCTTCTAGTTCTTGCTTTTGCAACCAACTTAAAACTGAATTAAACTCTATTTTCTGTTGGTTTCTCCGTTCGCTTGTGTCCTTAATCTGAGCTTGAATTACTGCTGAGAATTATGTTCTGAAATTTTGCAATGTTGAATGTTCTCAGAAATTGCTCTTCAAATTTATATGCTTCATTTTTCCTTTAGAACTTGATGGAGTTTTGCCTAATTTGTTTTGGTGTTTATTCTATTTCCTGTTCTAAAGAATGTGTACTGTGTGTTGTCGGATGAATTGAAATTCGTACATTTCTAGTGGTTCAAATTCTTATGGTGTGGTAGCTATTCTCCAATGAATTTGATAAATTCCAGCCTTTTTTATGTGAGTTTATTGGATTTGACTGGAGCATTACTAAACTCTAGGAATCTGCCATGAAATTCTATGTGATGTGCAAGGTTTTATAATTAAGTTTAATTTAGTTTATTCTCTTCTATAATTTCATCTAACATAATTGTATGCTTGTAAAGGTAAGACATTAATTATTTAAAGTGTTGTATTTTTTGGTCTAGTTAGTCTGTTAGAGACCCAATGCACCACCTTCATTGGTAGCTTAACGTTCGCCTTAGGACTTGCGTGCTACATCACCCACTCTGTGCATCATCTGCTCCAAGAAGCTCCATTCCACTCTATTGTATGCCTTACTCATATCAAGTTTGAGAACACATAATCCTGTCAAGCCATGGTTGCGTTGCTTCAATGAGCGGAGTAGCTCACAGGCCACCATTATGTTGTCATTGATTTGGTGGTGGGGAACAAAAGCACTTTGGTTTTCAGAGATGATACTTGATAGAGCTTGTTTTAGTCTGTTTGTCAATACCTTGGCAATGATCTTGTGTAAGACGTTGCAAAGGCGGCTAGTAGGTTGGAACTATGTCATATGATCTTCACCTTGCCTCTTTGGAATCAACACAATGTTGGTTCTATTAATTTCTTCAATCCTGCCAGATCCATTTAGAAAGTCAAGGCAGAAATGATATCATGGTTAAGCATATACCAAATTTTTTGGTAGAAATGTGCTTGAAAGCCATTCGGTCTAGGTGCCTTTGTGGGGTTCATTTGAAATAGTGCTTGTTGTACTTCCTCTTCCCTATATCTGTTTAGCAACATATCATGTACTGTGGTGGAGATCCTATTACAGACCACATCAATGACTTTTTGAATAGCTGTGGGTTGGGATGATTTGAACAGGCCCTGAAAGTATGGGTGGCTACCTCAAACATTGCTTGATTGCTTTTATGATTATTGCCTCTTTCATCTCTGAGGTATTGGATGTGATTCTTCTTCCTTATGGCTGTTGACTTGTGAAAGAAGGATGTGTTTTGGTCACCGCCTTTGAGCCATTTAACTCTCACTCGTTGCTTCCAAAGCATCTCTTCCCTCCCAAGCATCCCACTGATTTGGCACTTCAAACTTTTCCTCTTCTCCATTGCAGATGTGCTAGAATAATCATTCTGGACTTCATTTAATTGCCTGTAAAGCTTTTGCAACTGTTTTTGGACATTCCCAAATGAGCTGTGATTCCATGCTTTGAGACAATCTTTCATAATCTGGAGCTTCTTTGTGAGACTATGGCTAAGTCTTCCATTTTCTATATTATTTCAAGCATCTTCAACAACTTGGCTGCAAGCGTTATCCCGAAGCCACATTGGTTTGAACTGTAAGTCTTTGTTCGTGTTGTAAGTTGGGCTGCATTCATTGCCAATTTACTTAATCAAGATTGGACAATGATTTGAAATCGTATTAGCTAGATGACAAACACTATAGTAGGGGAATTGGTCTTGCCATTGTGATTTTCTGTCCAATCTTTCTAAATTCATTTTCTCACCATATTGTCCATTCCACCATGTGAATTGTCCCTCACAAAACCCAAATTGTATAGCTCACATGATTGCAAGGTGTCCCTAAAATGCTGCATGAATTTATCCTCTTTTAAGCCACCGTGCTTTGTAGAGTTGAGGAGGATTTTGTTAGTCTCCGGCGCATAACCACGGGAGAGAGTTTGAGAGCCCTAGTCGTCGGAGGGCTTGCCAAGCAATAAAACATCGTGACTCATCTAGTTCTCCATAGATTCCAGTAAATATCCACGGGTTAGTGAAATTTCTACTACTCACTATAACATCAATCTGGTACTATGAAAAGCTTTGAAGATCAATAAAGATTTCTTTCTGCCACATGATTGCTAATCCACTCCTTCCAATACTACTCACCGCGATTGTTGAATCAAAGCCACACTGCATCTTAACTTTATCAAACTCACTGCTGTATAACTTGGTTTCGAAGAAGAACTTGTTGGGGTTGATTGACTATCAATTGGTCTTTGAGTCCTTGAATTGCTCGGAGTCCCCTCACAGTTCAGGACAAATAGATTCATATTGCTCGGAGCCCCCAATCTATGCCAGACTTCACTTGTTTCCAGTTTCCTAGGAGCTTATCTAGATTCAGAATCCTTGGTTGCTATAAAGTTCCTAAATATCTATTAGGTCTGGGGCTCAATTTGTAACTAGGGAAGAGGATGGAAGGGAGAGAAGGAAGGGGAAGAGGAAGGAAAAGGGATCGCTTTGTACCAGTACTGCTTTTTGGTCCGGTAGGCTTCAAGGATGCTGCTCACCAGCGGAAGCCAACGAGCATTGACTCACCTGGGAGAAAACCTTAGCAAAATCCTATCGACACTCCATGCAGGGAGTTGAAACCTCTACTCAGGGAGGATAGGTTAGGTTTTGAGGTTAGAAGAAGTGGAGAAAAGAAATACTCTCCCATACTTTATAGTTCACCACAACAACTAACTATTGTTATGGATGCTGAATTTGTAGAAGGGGCATTAGCATACTTACCTCTTAATTCTTCTTCAATTATATATTAAATCTCATATTTTTTATTTTATAGTTAACCCCGCGGATCTTCTAAAAGTGAAAACTAGTGGCACACATATATTCATAGACATATTTAGAACATTTTGTATATACATATTGTTGATAATAAGCATTTAAACGGTTATAATCTTATATATCTTATTAAATATGATACTAACCTGCTGAAATTGAGGCTTTTCATTTTTGCCCTTATTGAAAATCAAAATTTTCAATTTTATCTATTAATAGCTATTTTTTGCCGCCTTCATTAAAAAGAAAAATTCACTACAGCTCGCTCCTCTATCTGCTTTCTCTTTTCTACCGCCCACCTCCTCCCTCTCTCTCCTGCTGCCCCACTGCCGCCTCTTTCTCCTCTCTCTCTCCACTCAATCATCTCTATTCTCCATAAAATAATAAAAATATAATTAAATAACAAATTTATTTATAACACATATTAAATTTTAAATTTATTAACACTAATAAATATAAAATAATATATATTTTAATTAATTTAGCTAAAAGTAAATTAATTTAAAATAAAAAAATTAAATTTATTTTGAATCAAATAAAATAAGGTGACGTGAAAGTGAATTTTAAGTTTAGAAAATAATACACAATTTCTAATTTAATAAAGCTTTGCAAATTTTTTTAAATTGATACTAACAATTAAACTTCACAAATATTTCAAATAACAGTACCTCCCACTGCCTTTCACTTCTCTCTCTCTTCTCTCAACTATATCTCTTCTCTATAAAATATTTAAAAATATAATTAAATAATAAATTTATTTATATAATAAAATAAATTAATTTATATTACATATAATAATAGATATTATATTTCAATTTATTAACATTAATAAATATAAAAATAAATATGTATTTTAATTAAATTAATTTTATTAAGAGTACATTAATTTTAAATCAAAGAAAAACTAAATTTATTTTGAATCAAGTAAAATACGAGTTAGTTGAGAGTGCTTTTTAAGTTTAAATAATAATGCATAGCTTTTAATTTGAAAAAGTTTTAAAGATTTTATTAAATTTGATACTAATAATTAAATCTTACAAATATTCCAAATACTAATCTCAATAATGAAATAAAGTTCAAATCTTAAAGTCAATGTCAATAGATTAATCATAAATTAAACTTTTCAATTACGACATAAATTTAATTAATTCAAATTGATTACAACAACAACAACAACCAAGCCTTAATCCCACTAGGTGAGGTCGACTACATGAATCCTTTGCTTCCATTCCGCCCTATCAGTTACCAAATTCTTATTTAAGTCTAAGTAACTAAGATCACTCCTTATAGTTTCTTGTCATGTCTTCTTTGGTCTCTCTCTTTCTCTTTGTACATGGGCAAAATTCAATAACTCAATTTTTCTAACTGGAGTTTTAATCGGTCTACGATTTAGATCTCCAAACCATCTAACCCGACTTTCTCTAAGTATATCCTCAATTGGTGCAACACCAACTTTCTTTTGGATATACTCATTTTTCATTCTATCCTTTCGTGTATATCCACACATCCACCTTAACATCCTCATTTCTGCAACATTTATTTTGTTTGGATGTTTTCTCTTTGCAGGGCAGCATTCTGCACCATATATTATCGCTGGTCTTACTACAGTTTTATAAAATTTACCTTTGATTCTGGATGGAATTTTTCTATCGCACAACACACCAGAAATATTTCTCTATTTTACCATCCTGCTAATAATGTCATTATCTATTTCGCCATCATTTTGTATAATTAATCCAAGGCATCTAAAGCGCTCACTCTTCTTGATAATTTGATCACTAATCGTCACATCTCCAATATAAGTATTTCTTTCTTGACTAAATGTGCACTCCATATATTCAGTTTTTGATCTACTGAGATGAAAATCTTTAGATTCTAGAGCATTCCTCCAAAGCTCTAGTTTCGCTTTGGCTCCCTCTTTAGTTTTCTCAACAAGGATAATATCATCTGCGAAGAGCATACACCAAGGCACTTCATTTTGGATATGTCCAGTCATGACTTCCATAATCAAAGCAAAAAGATACGGACTTAAAGCCGAGCCTTGGTGTAATCCAATTGTAATAGGAAAATCCTTAGTCAAACCTCCTTGTGTCCGAACACAGGTAACAACTCCTTCATACATGTCTTTAATAACTTGAATATAAACAGTGCAAATCTCTTTCTTTTCTAAAACTCTCCAAAGTACTTCTCTTAAGACTTTATCATAAGCTTTTTCCAAATTAATAAAAACTAAATGTAGGTTTTCCTTTCTCTCCTTAAGTTCTCCATTAAATTTCTTAATAAATGAATGACTTCTATAGTAGATCTGCCTAACATAAAACCAAATTGATTTTCTGATATCTTAATATTATGGCGTAATCTTTGTTCGATCACCCTCTCCCAAAGTTTTAAAGTATGACTCATTAATTTAATTTCTCTATAATTGACATAATTTTGTATATCGCCTTTATTTTTATAAATAGGTACTAATATATTTTTTCTCCATTCATTTGGCATTCAAATTGATTAATTTTTTAAATTTAAAAATAATTTTAAAGTTTAATCAAGTTAATCCTATATATCCTTTAAATTGTTTATTAGATAATATATAAATATATATTATACATAAATTGAAATGCAAGTAAAATTATAAATAAACAAATCAATTTTATTATTCAAATAAAATTTTTACATACAAATAATAAAATTAATTTACATATTCTTTAATTTTAATTTTAATAATAATAATTATTATTATTTAATTATAAGATCTTCAATAATAAATAATTTTAAAAATTAATTCTATTTTATTAATATTTTAATATTTTATATTTTTATCATGAAATATTTATATACAAAAAATAAAAACTTAAATATATAAATTTTATTTAAATTTTATAATAAATGTATTTATATTAAAGAAATGTTAAAAAATTTCGTGCAATTTTTGGGAAAAATACGTAAAGATAGTACGCACAGGTAGGTTAAAATAGCGACTCACAATTTTGTCCTTAACAATTCTCTTAATTACATGCTAATCAAATTTTTTTTTAATTACATGTAGCGATCAACAAGATAAAAAATAAGATAATTGATTAAAATATAAATTAAGCCTAGCCTAAGAGAGAGTGTGTCATCTGTTTTGAAATTTTGATAATTTAATAATTTTTCTTAATATTAGTTTTAAATTTCAATTCCTTTTTAACGAAAGTGATAATTTGGTAAAAAATTATAATTTGATCCAATTATCTGAGTGAAGATATGGGTTAGTGAAATTCTTGTATTCAATAAATGTTGTCGTACAAAGCGCAAGATTATGCATAAATGATATACTCATGCCTCATTTGGTTGGATATGTTTTTAGGATATTTAAATTTTTTTTGAGATAAAAATAAAGATATATATTTTAATATTATACAACAACAACAACAACCAAGTTTTAATCCCACTAGGTGGGGTCGGCTACATGAATCCTTTGTTTCCATTGCGCTCTATCAGTTACCAAATTTTTATCTAAGTTTAAGTAACTAAGATCACTCCTTATAGTTTCTTGCCATGTCTTCTTTGGTCTCCCTCTTCCTCTTTATACATAGGCAAAATCCAATAACTCAATTTTTCTAACTGGAGCTTCAATCGGCCTACGATTTAGATGTCCAAACCATCTAAGCCGACTTTCTTTAAGTTTATCCTCAATTGGTGCAACACCAACCTTCTTTCGGATATACTCATTCCTCATTCTATCCTTTCGTGTATATCCACACATTCACCTTAATATCTTCATTTCTGCAACATTTATTTTATTTGTATGTTTCCTCTTTGCAGGCCAGCATTCAGCACCATATATCATCGCTGGTCTTACTACAGTTTTATAAAATTTACCCTTGATTCTGGATGAGATTTTTCTATCGCACAACACACCAGATATATTTTAATATTATAATGTAAAAAAATTATTGTATTATTGAGAATTGTATTGGATGTAAAAGAGAGTTGATTTTTTACTGGAGGGTGTATTAAATACGAAATAAAGTTAATTTTTAATGTTAAAATTTGTGTTGAATGTGCAATGAAGTTAATTTTTAATATTTAAATTTATGTATGATATACAATAAATATGAAATATTAATGAAATTATTTTTGATTGAGTTCGTTTTTCTTTCACAATCAAATAGGCCTTTGAGTCTTACTCAAGCTCCGCGGTGATGGCATTCGTCGCTCTGCCAGAGCTTGTCCTGGTTTGCGTCAAGGCGGCCACCGATGCGCCTGACACCCTCGGTGACTGTAATCTTTCTCGCTTTTCTCCCTCTCCCTATCTTTACTTGATTTCATCTTAATCTCTCGCTGAGAAACATATTTTTGTGATTGAAATCAAAAGGCCCATTGTGCCAAAGGGTTCTTGTAACTTTGGAGGAGAAGAAGGTCCCTTATGAAGTGAAGTTGATCGACTTGAGCAATAAGCCAGAGTGGTGATTTGAGCTTTCCCTACCATTTTCTTTTAAATTGTGGAGAAATCAGTATATCAGTTAATATTTCGAAAATTTTGAACTTAGGTTTTTGAAGATTAGCCCAGAGGGCAAGGTGCCCGTGCTGAAAATCGCTGAGGACAAATGGGTTCTAGATTCCGATGTGATGACCCAGATCATAGAGGAGAGATACCCCAATCCTTCTCTTGTGACTCCCCCTGAGAAAACATCTTTGTATGTCTTTGCCTTCCATTAAGCTTTCTTGCTTCATTATTTTTACCATGAATTTTTTTTTGCTCTAAATTTTTTATTATCTTGCATGCTTGATGTTGTTAGATTCTTTGATTTTGATGGTAGATTTTGTTATTCAATATTTATCATTTGGTATTGTTGTAACGTTATACGTAATTACCTGAACATGAGTTTAGTTAATAGCTTTCATTTTTTCACAATTGATCTCTTCTATAGCAGCATGTTTGGTATTCATGGAAATTGCTAGTTCTTTCAGAAGTAACTTGGCCATTGTTGATGTAGTGCTTTGGATGCCAGGAGCAGATGAGATAGCACAGAGATGACAGAATTTTGTGACTTATACTGCAAATGAATTTCAGGAATACCAATTCTAAGGACACAAGATTTATGTGAAAACCCTTTAGAAAGGGAAAACCATAGGTTCTAAGGGGGCAAAGAAGGATCTTCACTTTGCTGAAAAGGCCAAGGAAAGTGAATATAGGGCTTGGTTATAAAGGGAGCAAGAAGTATCACTTAAGGAATTACAACTGTTGAAAACTTGTGAAGAAATTGAGCATTTGTCCTTTGGCAAAGGAGATGTCCTCTATTTATACTTGAGGTGGCCACTTGAGAGGACTAAAGGCGTTGTTTGTTCTGCACTTCCCGATCACATACGTTCCAAGAATCAGTTAAGAGTGTTGAGACAAGTTTCACATGTCTTGTGCTGTTGTTAACCAAACTTTATATTGGAGGAAACAAGGCTAAATGACCGTCTATTATAGTGAGCTGTTTGCATGAATAGTCAACTAGGATGATTAAGTTGACGTATCTAGAGTAGTCCTTAATCAGCTTAATTGTTGGGATTTTTGTCCTTTTATGAGAACTTGTGGTGCTCCTCTGGATACAGTTTATTGAAGCAGGTGCATCGAGAATTCTCAAGTCAAGTTGTGCTTAGTAGGATATGCCATAACAATGTAGTAACTTTGTGATTCCTTTTTTGTACCTCAAGATTTCATCAAAACTAATTGGATATATTGTGATCATGGTGTCGAAGGCATTGAAATTTTATATGGCCTATCACAAGTTTCTTTAAGAAATTAGCTAAGTGGTTCTGATTTGTTGAGCTTTAGAAGTAATCTGGAAGAAAATTTGGTTCACCTTGATACCCACATGGATGACTTGGATTGATGCGATAGTTGTTCTGCTAACAACCATGAGAATACATATTGCTAAAGATATAAATGTTTAATTGACTATAGTTATTACTCAAAGTGTATACTATAAAAAATACTCTAGGATAGTGCATGTTAACGGAAGAAAGGGAAGAGCTCTACTAACATGCGACACACGGGTTGCTCGTTGATGGAGAGAGGAGAGACCATGAGCGAGAATAAGATAAGAAACAAGGTGTGAAAAGTAAAGAATATCAGGATTTAGATAATTCAGAGATGTCCTTACGTTCACTAGTCAAGTCAGTCCATGTTCCACTATGCAATCAAAAGTCCTTTGAAGGGTTGTTACAAGGTGGAGAGAGAGCTCTTTCAATAGTTCTGAGCTACAGGTGGAGCATGAAGATCCAAAGAAGTTGAAAGATCCAGAACCTTTTCTGCTAACTAAGTCTCAGTATTTATAGTTGTAGTAGGAAGACCGAGGGAAGGGAGGAACAGTTTCCTCCCATCCAAGCCGCACAAGGTAACCTGGGCCTCTGGGCAGCCTGGATTGTGCTAAGTAGGCCTTAGGAGTTGTCATTCTGTGAAAGGACATACTCGACATTTTACGGCGGTAGAGAAGCAACCAGCTGGTTGGTGTTGTAGTGCAGAGGACGTCCTTGCTCTGTACCGTCTGTGTGAACTTCACTTGGAGGAGGCAGGCAAGGCTGACATGACGCCCACTTCTACACGCAACCTACCCAAAATAGGGGAAATAAATAGGGTGGAAGGGCGCCGCAGAGAGGTTGTAGTAGGAAAGTCAATTGCCTTACTATCCTGGGACAACTGGCTAGACCCCACGCGCACGAATGGAGCGGCATAGGGCACAGTCCAAAGCTTTTATGACCGACTAAATCCCTTTGAGACTGAAGCAACGGGTCACGAGCTTTTGTCTGATCATTGGTCCATTGATCATAGATGAACTGACTTGACTTGTGGAGATCTGGCTGGTTCCTACTGGCACCATGTGGATGGCTGGAAAACTTTTGAGTTTCCCGTGCAAACATTATCTACCTCAATCATCAGGCGTGAACATTGATGTGCGCCAGGCGGTCGACCAGTGGATGCGCAACATGTGAGTAGAGAGAGAGGTATATGAGGCGATGTTGCTGCAGAGAAGTTTGGCTTCTTTCTCTTGCGGCCTTTATGCTACCGAGCGATTGTGAGGTGTTTGCTTTAGCGATCATTTGAGAGCTATGGGGAAGGCGACGTTGGAGAGGAATCTGGCAGTAACGAATTCCTTTCTCAGCAGGGGCGGTTGCGACAATGCAACTGAGGGTTGCTGGTTTGTTGGGTCAAGGTGCCATCGACTCGGTGGACTCATCGTCGAATTCTGTTAAAGTGAGTCTGGCGGAGACTTCCACTGCTGCGACTGTTGTAGTGCTTGTCCTGAATGAGGTAAAGGGGGACACCGCCCCCCCTTGGTGAAGTTGCTGGTTGTCGTATACTTGATTTAGAAGACGACTGGCGACCAATCCCTTGCTCCGGGACATGCCATCGTAACAGAGAGCCAATGCTGGGCCGTGCCACACATTGTTGGCGAGGATGGCGCAGTCCGGCTTTCGTCTCTGGCGAGATTTTTCTTTGCTAAGTGTGACTTTTTGGCGAATCCTGCGTCGATCAAAAGGTGGAAGGGTCATCCTCACCGAAGTTGCTGTTGAGGAAGGAGAAGGCGACTATGTTGACCAGTGCGCCGATCTTGCCGGGCAAGAGCGGTGGCGAGGTGGTGAAGAAAGAAGAGGAGAAGACGAAGGAGACAAGGTTCCGTTCGTGCTAACCTTGTAGGCCAGGCACATGACTAAGGAGTTGGCCGACATCTGGGATGACTTGAAGTGGAACTTTCTGGATGTAGATGGTGTAAAGATAAAGGTTCTTCACCACCTGGGGCTATGCGAAGTGAAGTTCCAAGCCATCCTAAAGATGGTAAGGGCCTTTAAGAGCAGAGATTGTCCCGCGTCGGCGAACATTGTTGTGACGGAACTGAGGAAAGAGATGCTACGGTCTTGGAGCCCTTGGCTGGGGAGACTGCACAGGTCTAGGTTCAACTAAAGGAACTTTCCGATGCACTTATAAAAGCACAGAGATAATCCATTGAAATGAGGCCTAAAGAGACAACATCGAGTTGTCTGCCACATATTAAAGGGTTGAGGCTTGCGAGGTGGAGCAGCTGAAGGTTGCCACAGAGTGGCAATGAAGGAACAACATGCAAAAACTTTAGCCAATTTCACCGCCCAAATCAGTGATGTCCGGGAGAAGTTGACCCTCCAAATTTCTGTCGACGGGGAGTCATTGAAGAAGATGTTGAAAGAGGCCCGGAATACCAAGGCTAGGGATGCGGTAGAGAAGAAGAGGGATGTCGTAAAGAGGAGTTGCAGACAATCGACCACCAGAACACCGCATGGAGGTCAGTGTGATGAAGCAATGGAATGAAGTGTTATTGGCAGATATTGCGACTCTCCAGTTAGGAATCAAGTACAACCGGGATTGGATGAGCTAGCAGGTCACAGACATAGGGCAAGCCGTGCCCTGAGCTGTGGAGATCATCATCCATTCTTCAGTCGGGTAGGCGAGGCAGATGCAGGTTGCCTATGACAGTGTGCTCAGGTCCCTGGTGGCTGCTGGCTTGTTATCGTAGATGAACATGGGCCGTCTGGGAGTTCTCCCATTTGCTGGTTCGAAGGGGCTGGACAGGTTCTTTCAGGGAGGCCTATAGGTGTAGCCCAACCAGAACATTGTGGACGCCAAAGTTGCCCATGAGGAGTACGTGCTAAGCCCATTTAGAAGGTATGCTGTCGTCGGAACAACAATAGGGGCCAATGTAACGGGGTATCCTCTTTGGTTTTCGTAGGGCTTGTTAATTTATAGGGCTTGGTTATAGAGGGAGCAAGATGTATCACTCAAGGAATTATAACCGTTGAAAACCTATGAAGAAATCGAGCTTTTGTCATTTGGCAAAGGTGATGTTCTCTTTTTATACTTGAGGTTACCACTTGAGAGGATTGAAAGCGTTGTTTTGTTCTGCAGCTCTCGATCACAAGTGCTCCAAGAATCAGTTAAGGGTATTGAGACAAGTTTCACATGTCTTCTTATGATGTTGATGATTAGACTTTATATCGGAAGAAACAGGGCTAATGACTGCCGTTATAGTGAGCTGTTTACAAGGATGGTCGACTAGGATGATTAAGTTGACGTGTCTAGAGTAGTCCTTAATCAGCTTAATTGAGTTTTATCCTTTTATGAGAACTTGTGGTGCTCCTCTTGATACGGTTTATTGAAGCAGGCGCATCGAGAATTCCTAAGTCAAGTTGTGCTTAGTAGGATATGCCATAACGATGTAGTAACTATTTTGTACCTTGAGATTTCATCAAAGCTAGTTGGATATATTGTGATCATAGCATCCCCAAGGCACTGAAGTTTTATATGACCTAGCACAAGTTTCTGTAAAAAATTTAGCTGAATGGTTTTGATTGGTTGAGCTTTAGAAGTAATCTGGACAGTAGGACTAGCAGGATAGCCTCTATTCACACAGTGAAGCAATTCACGGTTAGGAGGATCCACCGGTACTTCCTGTTAGCTTGTGGCATGGACCTGATGAAGTCTATCCCCAAACCACAGAAGGTTAGGATCAGTTGATGGGTTGGAAATAGCTTGCCGGTTGGTTGAGTAGATTAGCATAGTGCTGACCCTATGGCCACTTCTAGACGTCTTCATTCGCATCACGATGGATGTCTGACTAAAAGTAACCTTGATGAAAGTTGCAAGTGATTCGACTACGACCACGGCCATTCGAGCCTCATTCTCCAGTGTGAATCTCCATCACCTTGATGACTTCCTCTGGGAGAAAGCACTTGGTGTGGGGCCTCGAATATGACCGTCTGTATAGTACTCCGTTGATTAGGAGGTACTTGGTGCACCAGAGTTTGAGTTCTCTAGCCTCTCTTTTATTCTCTGGCTGCACTCCGTCCTTGAGGTAGGAGATGATTTCATCCATCTAGCACGGTGCAGCTTCTGTACTGGTGACTTTCAGTGTATCATAGCTGGGACGGTTGAGAACGGAGTGTTGTCGAAAGTCCGGGTTACCGTATTTGGCAAGAAAGTCGGTTGTTCTGTTCCCTTTACAAGGAACATGAGTGATATAGAACTGCCTGAAGTGAGAGATGACGCCCTTACAAAGATGCTCTTCAAGGAAATTATTTTCTTCGACTAAGCGTGCCGCGTCATCCTTGTGGCACAATTAGAGCACACTGCACAAGTAGGTGGTCCACGCGTGCAACGGCGAAAACATGCAGTTTTACGTTTTTTCTCCGTTTTACGTCATTTTTTCATCTTTTTGCAAATTGTTTTATAATACTCTTTTGCAGTCTTTTACTAGAGTTTTTCTTTTATTGCTTCTGCATTTTTACTTTCTTGTTATTACTTACTATTTTTGAGTTTTGTAAAATCAAAGTACGTCTATCCAATCCTACATACCTCAGACGAGGAGAAGACGTAATACCAAGTAGGAGATCCAACCATCGATTGATGGCACCTGCACAGGGTGATACGAGTTTGATTTCGAACGCATGAAATTGATCGTTGCCCTAGAGGAAACCAAAGAAACGAACTGTAGATGAAGTGATCAACAACTATCAAGAAGTGTGAAGCTTCTCTTAGCCTGGTGGGGCGAGAGCTTGCCTAGAATTAGGGAATCTCGGTTCAAATCCATACCACTACAATTCTCAATTAGTGTGAGAGGAATTGTGGTGTTTGGGGCAAAGAATCAAAAAAAGAAAAAAAGAACTATTGAGAAGTAATCAGTGGTTAATTACCAAAGAAGATCGCTCGTAGTAATAAGCTAGATTTTAGGCCACTCTAATGATAGAGATGGGATTTTTTCTTTAACCCCCCTTCCCGAAAGAACTTTGATCGAACGATAGAAAAACGACGCAACGTGATATAATACACCATTGCTCTAGGTTATTTTTAACCCCATGGATTTAAACAAACTTGTAATGCACCTTCCATCCCCCAACTCAATGACAAAAAAATGATGTAACATGATTTTACAGCTCATACTGATTTAGATGCTTTCCTAATATTTCCCTTTATAGAGTTATGAAATTAAAGTATGATTTGTAAGTTCTTGGAAAATACAAAAAGTTGCTATGGTACTGATCATCAATTCATGCTTTTTAATTTAGCCTTTCCCTTTGGTTCTACTTGGATTTTTGGTTGAAAGCGCTTTCCCTTTTTTTGATGAAGTTTTGTGCCAACTTGCTTGTTGAACACAAATTTTAACCACACGAGTTTAAACAAAGAAGCCCATAAATGTTGGTATTACAATTCAAAATGTGGTTGGTGCTATTTTTTTTTAGTGGGGTTACTAATTTCGTTTAGAACGTACTCAGTTGATCATGTTGTGCTATTTACATGATTGGAAAGAATCCATACTCATATTGGGAGTCAGAGTCAATGTTATTTTAGAAGAAAAGGCAAATTATATTTAGGCTCCTAAGGTCGGGAGGGCATTGCAAATTGGTCCTAACTTTTAAAAAATCTCAATTTTGGTCCCTGAAGTTATAAAAGCGCTGTAATTTTAGTCTCTCTTTTAAAATCTCACCTTTTTACCTTGCCTTTCCTAATAGAAAGCTTGAAATTTGAACATTTTTGATTAGGTTGAACTGTTTATATATTTTAAAAGACAATTATTCCCCTTTATCCTCATCATTTTTAAAAATTTAATAAAAATCTAAAATTTAATTTCTCATTATTTTTAAAAATTTAATAAAAATCTAAAATTTCCCAGCATATTAGAAGGAAGGGTGGGAGAGGGGGGGGAGAGAGAACAGGTTGGCAATGTGTCCCCCTATTTCTCTCCGCTGACCAGTGCATGGGAGAGGGAGAGAGAGGTAGAGGGGGGTAATTTGGGATTTAATAAAATTCTAATAATAAAATAATTACAAAAGGACTTAAATTTATAATTATTATATGGATTCAGATATTAAATTTTAAATTTGTTGACCTGCGTGATATGTTTTAAATTTAGGGACCTGAATGTATTTATTTGTTTATATATATATATATATCTGTGTGTGTGTGTGTGTGAATACTGCATGACTTTTATCAAAAATCCCCTCAATATTACTGATTTTTAGTGGCTGGATGCAAAATCGTTTCCTACATGACTATAAACAAACACTCAATGCACCCATATTATGTTTAACCCCACTTAAAAATAAACCCCTAAACAAACAGCACTAAAGGTTTTTAATCATTTCACGTGATAAAGCCAAGGGCTAACATTAGGACTAATCCAAGTATTTGTTCAAGTAATGCATGGCAGATCTTAATAGTTTATGGTTATGAAATGTTTTCTTGCCCACATGCATATGATGGTATCCAGGGTCTACCATAGCTTACCAAAATGGGTTCACTATTTTCTATTTCTACTCTATTATCCACGCACTATTTTAAGTATCATGTACTTGTATTTTTAGATATTCATGCATAATCATTGATAGTTAATTGAAAATTTTCCAAAACAACGTCCTGGTCACATTTTTAAATATTCAATGCAGTGGAAGTGGATCTTTACCAAATATTGTCAATCATCTTTGGAGGTTTTGTACAAAGCTCAACTTTTGTTTTTATATGTGCTTGGTAAAACAGCTTCCAGTGGAGTCTAAGTGAAATACACAAACTTGGACATTTTTCTTGCTTTCCTGCTAATAAATCTTTGAATCTTTGTATACAAATTAACATTTTTAGCTAGTTACTTGTGGTTAGTTTTGGCAAAAATATCAAGAATTATAAGGGTGTATGCTATCATATTCTTGGCTTACAAGCCTGAAAACATGATAGTTACGTGGCAGGGCGATAACAACTATTTTCTCCAAAAAAGAGACCTGTTAAAAAGAGCAATGATAAACCAAGTTGGATTTATGTTCTTACTGTTTCAGACATGTCATCTGTGAATCATTGTATTTAAGAATATTAGGTTTCCGCTAATACCTTACCTTTTTGCTAGTATTTCTTCGCTAAAGATCCTTGCTGTGCAATAATGTACAGTTAATTAGTCTTGTTAGTTTCAGATTTGAAAATTAGTAGGATGCAGCAATATGTTTATAATTTATTAAAAAGGAATACTTTTCACATAGTGTGACCCAACTTTATGAGCATAGAGATTTGGACTCAGTTGCACATTGCACATGTTTTAGAACATACACTACTAAGCTAATTATTGAAGCACAGTGGTGCGTCACTTTTATACTGGTATAGATGACCATATGATGCTAGACTCTATTTTTGTTCTATGCACTTTTTATCATTCTTTATCCTTGTTAGGGATGAATGGGATGCTGAGAATTTTGAGAAGCTTAAGAAATATGAAGCCATGTACGCCAGAAGATTACGAGCAAAATACTTTTCCAGTAGAACTTCAAATGGAGGTACTCAATTTACGTCATTTGAAAATTTTCTTATTTGATCACATTTTTTTCAGGTACATATTACCTTTATATTAGAGGCAACAATTCTAGAATTTTATTAATTTGACTACTAGAACTAAGCCTGTATCTTTAATGTGCTTTTGTTTATACTTTGGTAGCCTGGTTACTGTAGTTTAGAGAATGTTTTAAGCTGGAAATTCTGCATTCCCAGTGATCAAAACCTTGAAATATGGGAGAATGCATTCTGATTGGACAGTCAAAATATGCTAAACAATAACAACAAAGCCATCTTCCAAACCGCTTTGGGTTGGCTGTATATATTTATTTCTCTATTCAAATATATATAAAGCAATGCTCTATCAGAGCACAAGTGATTCAAGATTTTTGTCACGTGTTCCTCTCTTTGACTTTTTAGCTTGGATCACCTCTCACATTCATGTGCCTCTATTCTTTCCTCGTCTTGTCCTCATATGCCCTCATATGTAGCATGCCTTCCCACGCTCTAATAGAATCATTTTAATATGATTTGCTACAATTTGACCGCTCATCCATTTCAGCTTCTACATCTATGATAAATTAATTTTATGGATATTTTGTTATTTAATCACCTAATATTAACTATGATATGACATAGTCGGTCGAACAACTATATAATTTTTGGTTCAACCTAATTAGTATATTTATATCGTATAAAACTTGTGCACTTCGTTGTAATCATCATTTCTTGATTCTATGTAACATCTCTTTATACTTTTATTTTTGTGGATGGTAGACCCAAGGAACCTAAAGTTCTCACATGATGAGACTACCATTCCACCTAGTCCTCATCATTGTCACATATTTGTTTCACAATCTAATTTTTAATGCATGTCATCTTTTACTCAGTTTGAATTTATTTGCTCCTTAGATGCTGCTCCACTATTCTAACCGACCAATTCCTTCATGAGTTTCATTTATTAAAAGCATATCATCCATGAAAGCATGTAATGTGGAATCTGTGTGAATATATTTAGATAACTTATCTATCCCCAAAGTGAAGATATGGGTTCAAAGCAAAACTTGTTTTAGTCTGGTCATAATAGTGAACTCTTTCAAATAGTCACAAATAGTACTTAAACTAGTATCTACTCCATACACATTTTTTTATATTAATAATTTATCTTGTAATTAAAAAATGGGTAGATATCATCTAGGTTCTTAAGGTTTGAGGGTAATATCAAGTAGATTCATGATTTCAAAAACTCTTCATTGAGATCTCTAAGGTTCACATTTAGGTTTTAATCAAGTTCTTTTTACTTAGTTTATATTTTTATTTTTAAATAAAATTTATATTTAAATTAAATATATAAATATAAAATGACTAAGATACTCATCAAAGTTTGAGAGTTTATTTTATAAAATACTAGATTTATATGAATTTTTTTAATATTTCGAAGTGAAGCTAACACTCGTATGTATTTATCTCGAAATGAAGATAAGTAGGGAAAATTATAAAGATGGAAAAATAAAGAGAGGAGATGATCGGCGTGGTTTATCTATCTTTGATGGTTGATGCTTATTTGTGGTTGATACTTGTTTGTGTAGGCGATCACACTAGAGAGGAAATGGAGATAAGATGGGATGATTAAAGTGGAGAGAGATAGGGAAGGATGGGGTGGAGTTGTGTAGAGAGAGCTGCTTAATCTAATTTGGAGAGCTTATGGAGGAAGCTTGTGTTCCTTGAATGATGTATGAAAATGAATTTATATAGAAAAGAGATATTCGGTAGGTGAGAGTGTAATGAAGAAAGGAGATGATGGATAGGTGAAAGTGTGAATGAAGAATAGAGGTGATGGTTAGGTGAGAGAGTGAAAATAAGATAAAGATGGCTAATATGGAAGTCAAAATATCAATTAAAAAGAAAAAAATGTGATATACATGAATTGATAGGTGGAGGGAGTAATTTTAGAAAATGTTTATTAATTTCTTTTTTTTATTTAGGTATACAAAAGCATATTGAGAAGATTGGATGGAAGTACGCATAAAATACATTGAACCACTTTATATACTTGTGTTTCCACTTACATTCGTAGTTAAATTATTATCTTGTTATTATTATTTTTTTTTTGGAGCTATTGTCGTGTTATTATTTCAAATTCAGGTGTGCCTATTTCGAAAAGCGTCTATTCATATACAAACTTTCCAAGGTAATAATAGCTTTAAGTTTAGGTAATAATGACAAGATAATAATAGCTTCAAGTTTATTAATTTTTTTTTTTATTTAGGTAAACAAAGGTATAGTGAGAAGATTGGATGGAAGTAGGCACAAAATACATTGAACCACTTTATATACTTGTGTTTCCACTTACACACGTAGTTAAATTATTATCTTATTATTAACTTTTTTTGGAGCAATTACCTTGTTATTATTTCAAATTCAGGTGTGCATATTTCTAAAATTCATATACAAACTTGCCAAAGTAAGAGATAAGAAAACTAAAGACACGACTGAAGTAAAATGTGTTAATGATAGAATTAAAAAGTACTTTTGAAGAAAAAAATATTCAACATAAATGATTAATTACTTTGAAAAGATTTTTAATGACGGTTGTAACACGGTTGATCTACTGAATTTAGCATCCAAAAATGAGATAAAAATTGTTCTTACATCTGAAGTATTAGTAAATCTGAAATTTGAGACTTTGAATAAGATAAAGTATAGAAAAATAATAAGATCGGATGATATTCTAATAGATGTTTGACAATGTATGAGATGAATGTGTTTCTTAGCTCATAGGTTATTTAATATGATTTTGAAGACTAAAAGGGTATTAAATGAATACATTAGTACCTATTTATAAGAATAAATACGATGTACAAGAATATGCCAACTATAGAGGAGTTAAATTAATGTTTTATACTATAATACTTTGGGAGATGACGATCAACCATACATTATGTTGTGATACTATAGTATCACAAAATTAGCTTAGTTTATACTTTGCAGATCTACTATAAAAGCTATTCATTTGTTGAGATATTTAATAAAGATGTTTAGGGAGAGAAAAGATAATCTACATTTAATTTTCATTGATTTAAAAAAAGATTATAATAAAGCCCTAAGGGTAGTGCTTTGAAAAGTTTTTTTTAAAAAAAGTTTGCACTGTTTATATTCAGGCTATTAAAGACATGTATAAAAGAGTTATTACTTAGGAATGATAATAGGGCGGGTTTGGGTCAGGTTTATAAATACTCATACCCACCCCGCTATATATTATTTATTACTCATATCCGCCCCATACCCGTTTCCGCCCCTCCCCGCTCCGCTCCTATTCTAGTTTTCACAAACCCGTACCCGCCCCGCTCCTATTCTAGTTTTCACAAACCCGTATCCGCCCCGCCCTGTTTCCTCATTAATGTACATAAAAATCGAATTATTTTACTCTATTTGAAACAACAAAAATCGTAGCCACATGACGAATATTACACTATGAAATCAAGGCTTTACATTTCTTTATTTTCAATGCGCTCTTTTTATTTGACTCTATATAAGCCTATATAAGAATAGATAAAAATATATGCATAACGGGGCGGGACAGGTATAGTTGATTCATACCCATACCCGTCCCATTAGGGGCGGGTCGATGCGGTTTAATCGGGTACGGGTACAAATTGCCACTCCTATTATTACTTGTATTCGGACATAAGAGGATTTGACTAAGGATTTTTCTATTACGATTGTATTACACCAAAGCTCAACCTTAAGTTCGAATTTTTTTGTATTAGTTATAAAAGTCTTAACTGGACATATTCAAGATGAGGTGCCTTGGTGTATGTTTTTCGCAGATGATATTCTCCTTGTTGATAAAACTAAAGAGAGGGCTTAGGCAAAACTTCAGTTATGGAGGAATAATTTAGAATCTAAAGATTTTCATTATAGTAGATCAAAAACTGAATATATAAAGTGCATATTTAGTTAAGAAAGAAGCACTTGTATTGGCGATGTGACAATTGATGGTCAATTTATCAGGAAGAAAGTGGTTTAGATATCTTGGATCAATCCTATAAAATGATGGTGAAATAGATGATGATGTTATTAGTAAGATCCAAGTATGATAGATAAAGTGAAGGAATATATCGTGTATTATGTAATAAAAAATTTTTATTTAAACTTAAAAGTCAATTTTATAGAACAGTTGTAAAACTAGTGATGTTATATAGTGTTGAATGCTGGCCTACAAAATATAAACACACAAATAAGATAAGTGTCACAACAATAAGAATGTTAAGGCAGATGAGTGGGTATATACAAAAAGATAAGAAATTAGTATATTCGCGAGAAGGTTAGAATAGTCTCAATTGAGGATGAGCTCAAAGATAATCAGCTTAAATAATTTGGACATATAGATTGTAGATCGATAGAAGCTCTAGTAAGGAAAATTAGATTATTAGATCTTGCCTATGTAAAAAGAGGAAGGTGAAGGCCAAAAAAAATGACAAGAAATTATAAAGAATGATTTTACATACTTGGAACTAAATAAGGATTTGTTATTTGATAAAGTGCAATGTAACAAAGGATTTATGTAGTCAACCCTACTTAGTTGGATAAAGGCTGAATTGTTGTTGTAGATGTCTTGGATCCTACAATCTACTCTCTCATGCTGCTTCTTTGTGATAATTTGATCCTTCTTCCTTCAGCGGCTGTTCTCAATAGGTGATAACTAATGCTCTGGCTTTACAGGCTCCTTTTGAGGAACTTAGCTAGACCACATACCGAAATTTTCACTGTATTTATCAACTTCTACCTTGAAAACTCTTCTGAACCCCAAAACCCAACCGATCTTACTGAAGCCGCAAATTCATAATCTTGACTTTTTCTAATCCCATCACCAAGAAATCGTAGTTCAACAGCACTGATGATATCAACCACTCATTATTTCTTTATTGAAAAAGAATCGTCTGTCCAGTGGATTCATTTCTTAACCCAAAATGTGGTCCCAGTTGTGGCTTAAGGTGGTTTATTTGGGTTGGGATTCTACCTGAATAACTTTTAAATCTACTCTTGAGCCAAAAATTGGCCTATTTTGGGGTTTATTTAACCCTAATTTAATCACCGATGGGAATCCACTTTTTGGGCTTGAAAGGGTTTGTTTCAGCTCAGCTTTAATTAAACTCCACCCAGAACTGTCATGCAGAGGGCCTGCATTCATTTTAACTCAATCATAAAACCTTTTTTTTCCTTCATTTGCTTGCTGTTTGCCCTCTGCTATTATTAGTAAAATTACTGTATTAGAAAGGAATAGAAAAAGAAACCTAGGTTGAAGTGACTGTCTAGGTATACAGTGAAACTCTTGTAAACTATCGAAAAGCACATGCATCATTAAACATAATGCTCAGTGTAATCGAATTCATTAAGCCAACCTCGAAATTAGTTTGAGATTCTTAATAATATCAGGACTCATGTAGCAAAAGCATGATAGCTTTTTTATTTTTATTTTATCCCTTTTTTCCTTTTTATTTTTCATTTTGATCGTTCAAACTTGCAGTGAACATGTTCGACCAAGAAACAATTATAGATGACATGGTTGTAAGGTCAAGCAGGCAAGGCAGCTTCAGTCCCCTCAGTATAACTTGAATCTAATCTGGCATTCATTTCTTGACATATTTCTCCTACCTTAGTCAGATGGCCATGCACGAGATCATTTGCCGCTCCGGCTAAGAACCTAGAGGATCGAAGCAGATTCTCCTCTTCGACAGCACCAGAAACCTCCTTGGCAACCGAAAATAACCATCAATTGAGTAGCTGTTAGAGTTCATTCTAATGCTGACAAACATGCAGCTGATCACCATTGAAATCTTTTGAAAGCTCCAGTCCTACTGATTTAGAGTATTTGCATGTATCATAATTCTTTCCACAGCATTTTTGCTGTATGTATCTGAAACCTTTGTCATCAGTTTCTCATGTATTTCTGTTGGTGGAATGTTAATTTCTTCAGGGATTAATTTGCAATTCATATCAAGTTTGTAATTTGTAGGCAATTTTCGACATCTATGAAGCTATGAATTTATAAAAATATATATAAATAATAATAAATTATCTTGGCCCTTGAGGTTTGACATATCATTTGCATAGATCCTATTTTTTTAATGGTTTCAATGCAAGTTCTAACCTTTCTTTTTTTATTTTTTTAATGGAATCTCTGTTGTGAATTGAGGAGACTACAACGTCCATAGGATGTGAGTGGCAACACTACTTGATTGGTAATGCACTTCAGATTATTCATGATTTTTTCCCTGTTTTTATGCCTTTAGGGAGGTGATCCTTGGGATAGAGAATTACCATCGATTCATCAAACCCCCTCAATCTTTTGATTTTTTGCAAAGCTCTCCCCTTCTCATAAACTCCCTCCGTTGCATGCACAAATCCCTTCCACCCTTCACCAGCTCCCTCCCTCCCTCAACGTGGCCAATGCCCACTCGACCATCTTCTTCACAAACCCAACATCCCCAAAAAAGAATCTCCGTCACCGGCAGCAATGGCAGAACCTAAATCCCCATCCAGCATTCCCTCCATTCCACCTGGCCAAACCACAACCCACTGTCTCTTTTGTTAAACCACCCTGTTCTACCTCCTGAATTCTTCTTCCTCCCTCCCATGCCACCAGGTCTCTGCCACCGCGATCTTGAATGAGACCAGCATCATCCTCACAAGTTCCGTGTCTCTGTAGCTGAGACCCTCCAATGCCGCAGAGCGGTAGACACGTTGGCCGCCTCGCTCGTGCTCTCTTGATTCAGGCCGTCAGGTGAGAAGCAACCAAATATAGTTAAGAAGATATCACATTGGATATGCAAACTGCAATATAGTGTTTATACTTTGTGATTTAGATGATTAATATGTAATAAGTTAATGTGTTATTTATGCAAATCACCTTATGGGGTGGCATTAATGCTTATGTTAAACGTTTCCTTACGAGAGAAAATCACATTGATCTCAGGGCAGCACTCATCTTCGAAGTGGAGCTTGTTGCTTGCGGGCCTAGGAAAGGTTCGACTCTCAACAGCGTTTCAGGATGAAAAAGCTCGGCTTTGAGTAAGTAAAAAAATTATTAGCATTTCTTACTCTCTTGAAATTACCATATGACCAAATAACCTTAGATGGGTTACTCTGGATTTTGATTCTATTTAAATATCACCACATTGTTCCCATTTAGTCATGTTCAGTTACTAGTCTTTTCTATCCAAATGTTGTTGAAAATTTCAACCAATGATAACCCATAGGCCATGCATCCATACTAGATATATGTATCTGATATGACAAGTGTAGTATTAGATTAGTTTTCTTTTTAAAAAAAATATTAATATGGTTCAATATGGCGTTGGACTTATAGATATATCTTGATTTGGCCAACCGAAAAGTAAAGACATAAAAAAGGTAGACTCAACTGCTTGAGCTAGGGTTTGCTTGAAGTCTCGAAGGAAAGAGACAACAAAAGCTTTTTTGCATAGTATTGTCATCACAGCTCTGGCTCTCGCAGTTGACCTTTGGACATTGTCGAGAGGAGACCATCTCTAATTTCCTTTTAACATCGTCAAATCACTGTGTGGTTTGAAACCCGTCTCACTTACCAATAAATAAGAGCTCTATTATATTATTTATTTATTATATTTATATCTATATTTAATTATATTTTTCTATGTTACATTAGTATATCGTAACATATTTGTATTCAATAGTGAGCAACTTGTTAGTTGACCCGCAACGTTATCGTACCTCTCTCATATCTCTCCCCATGCACATCACTTTGCCATCATACTTTTTAGAGCATCATCAGCTCAAGCGAGGAGCAAGAGATTAAGGCAACTGCCTGCCTCCCAAAAGGCTTTCTCGATCATCACAATGGTAGAAATTGTGGCTCGATGGGCTTCTTAACTACACAAATGAGCATTTGAGGATAGCACTGAGGGAATCAAGCGATTTCCAGGTATGTCGAGAAGTTTTGAGCACCACCGGCTCCTACAAAAGGAACAGTTGCTTCATGCCGTTTATGAAGGGAGAGGAGAGATTTCTCTTAAGAGTGTCAGTGATGAGAAGTTGGACAATTAAAAAAAAAAAGAGAGAGAGAGTGAGAGAGAGAAAGGTATTTCATGTATTTCCAAAGGCATTAGAAAAGATGAAAAACCTCTTAAAAAGCAAAATCTATTCCTCTGGTAGAATTTTTTACTTTAATTCAAATGTTCAGATCACATTAAAAAAAAAATTTAAAATTTTTTGGTCCCCATCAAATAAAAGCTTTTCGTTTTTGATAGAAATTAAATAAATGCTTAATAATCTTGGATGAAACTTGCAATTGTCCATATGGTAGATTGATTTCCTAGACTTAGGCCCTGTTTGGCGTGAAGACCAAATCAGAATCAAAATAATACTAATTTAAATAATAATAATAATAATAATAATAATAAAATAAATTTTTTTAATCATTTTATATAAATTTTGATATAAAAAAATATTATTTTACTTCACATATTCAATAATTTTTAATAAAAATATATACTTTATTTCACATCTTAGATCAAAATATTCAAATTGAGTATTTTGGTCTAGGATGTAAAATAAAATTAATTTTTTTATTGAAAATTATTGAATATGGGAAGTAAAATAATATTTTTTTATATTAAAATTTGTGTAGAATGATTAAAAAAATTTATTTATTATTATTATTTTTATTTTTTAAATTAGTATCATTTTGGTCCTGATTTGGTCCTCGTGCAAAATAGGGCCTTAGAATACCGTTATTTTTTTGGGGCAAAAGTATAACTGTAATACATTGATGAATGTTTGAAAAAGAAAAAAAGGTAGCATGCAATTTCATTCACCAACACAGTTAATGCATAAAAAAAAATTACATGCATGCAAAAAGGCAAATTGCATATTTAAATATTGAAACTTTTCATATTTATAAAAATACTAAAATTCAAATTTTAAATTTCACAATCTTAAACAGACATCTCTCATACCTGAAATTTAAAATTGATTTGTTCCAATTTTATTTGATGCTTAATTTACATAATTATATTTATACTTATAATATTATTATATGTGAGATGTATATGAAGAAAACTTAAATGTGCTTACAATATATAAAAAATTACTTCGTGGCATTGTAATATTTATTTAAGAAATAAAATTGATAATTGTTTGCTTTAATTCAAAAATTAACTTAAAATGCTCAAAACAGAGTGAATCTTTTAGGAATGTTGAAGTTGTGATAAATTCAGTTCAAAAGTAACTCAACGCCATGCCCCAATGGAGAAAAACTTTGGAGAGAGACTAAAACAAGAACCAAAGAGAGTTCAATTTTAACTAGAGCATATGAAATATCAGTAGCTAGATTTACCCAAAGCTTAATGATTGAGAAGATCACAACTTAAAGCATAGCAACAACAAAATTTTTATTTTACTAGGTGTGATCGACTACATAAATTTTTTATTTCTATTGCATTTTATTAAATAATAAATTTATTTTTAATATGTAAGATTATTTTTTATAATTTATTGTTATATTTTTTTTGACCTTTCTCTTTTTTTTTTTACACGAGTAAAATCTAATAATTCAACTTTCTTTATTAACGCCTTACAATTTATATATCCAAACTATATAAGTCGATTCTCTCTGAACTTATTCTCAAATAATATCACTTTAACCTTCTCGTGAATATATTCATATCATTATATCTTTTCACGAATACTCGCTCATCCAAGATCACAACTTGAGGCATAACCAAAAAAAAAAAAGGATTAAGATTAAAGATGAAGAATTATCATCTAACATGAAATCGAAATCATCTAAATGCCATGCTTGACTTCAAATGATCTTATACCTGACCACAAGCAACATAACCCCAATAAAGTTTGTAGATTAAGAAGCAAAGAGTGGTAAATTTTGAATATGATTAAACAAGCCATAAGTCTTGAAAACCCAACCTTTCCTTTCTCCTCTCTCTCTCTCTCTCTCGATCTTAAAGAAAGATGTTTCTGCATTTTATCTCTATTTTTATGTTGTAGACGTGAACCATCAAAAAGTTCTAAAGTTTTTCCGATGAGTTTCTTTCCTATGAAAAAGCTTACAATAATATTTCGACTAGAAATACGGGCACCCTTCATTAATCTTTTGGCTAACCATATCCACCATTGTCACAGCACCAAATCAGCCTGTCATCACTGGACCAACTTCAATGACCCCCATGCATGCTGACAATAACTCATAAGATCAACCATAGTAAACCAGAGCCTTAATACATGTGGTAACTTGTAGTTACAAAGGGGACATTTGTCGTATTTGAAAGAGTTAGGGAGTCTATAATGTAATTCAACTTCAACTAGCTTTTTTTTTAAAAAAAAGTGGCATAACCTCAGCATAATTCAACTAGATTTGAGAGGGTATGTACTGCATTAATATATATAGTTGTATTTATGTACGCGTAGAATGCGCGCATATGTTTAGGCTCGAATAATCTCAAAAATAATTCAAAGTGAACTCACTTCAAATTCAGGTTGAGCCAAGTACATACTCAAGAAGAAGAATAGCTCAACTAGTTCAGTTCAGTTACCTCCCAACCAGATGTGAATGGTAGCAAATTATACAACAACAACAACAACCAAGCCTTAATCCCACTAAGTGGGGTCGGCTACATGAATCCTTTGTTTCCATTGCGCTCTATCAGTTACCAAATTCTTATCTAAGTTTAAGTAACTAAGATCACTCCTTATAGTTTCTTGCCATGTCTTCTTTGGTCTCCTTCTTCTTCTTTGTACATGAGCAAAATCCAATAACTCAATTTTTCTAACTGGAACTTCAATTGGCCTACGATTTAGATGTCCAAACCATCGAAGCCGACTTTCTCTAAGTTTATCCTCAATTGGTGCAACACCAACTTTCTTTCGGATATACTCATTTCTCATTCTATCCTTTCGTGTATATCCACACATCCATCTTAACATTCTCATTTCTGCAATATTTATTTTATTTGTATGTTTCTTCTTTGCAGGCCAGCATTCAGCACCATATATCATCGCTGGTCTTACTACAATTTTATAAAATTTACCCTTAATTTTGGATGAGATTTTTCTATCGCATAACACACCAGAAGCATTTCTCCATTTTACCCAGCCTGCTTGAATCCTGCTAATAACGTCATTATCTATTTCGCCATCATTTTGTATAATTGATCCAAGGTATCTAAAGCGCTCACTCT